>VDFB02127071.1:0-49783 GCA_007258455.2 Sequoia sempervirens | reverse complement strand
AAGATCATGAAAGTTTCTAAGTACTTGAGATTGAAAGTACACCTTATAAAATGCGCCCTTACAAGCTTGAAGTTAGTTGAAAATTTCTAAGTGTGGTAAAATGAAAGCTCCTGCCCTCATATGCGCCTAAGCTTGAAGCTAACTTGAAAGTTGACTAAGTCTTGAAAATTGAGAGAAGAGACCCCTGTATGCACCTTGACCTTGAGGAGGGGTATGAAATTTATCTAAGGCAAATGAAAGTAGGAGCAAAGAGGGTCGTATGCACCTTGACTTGGAAAGAAAGTTAAAAAAATTTCTAAGTATGAAAACTAGAAGCTTAGACCCCTATATGCGCCTCACCTTGAGAAGAGTTGGTGGTGAAATATTCTAAGTATCACAAATTGGAAGTAGTTACCCTTGAATGTGCCCTTGGGAGGAGATGGCATGGGAAATTTTTCTAAGTACTTCAAAACTTGAAGCAACTACCCTTGAATGCACCTTGTTAATTGGGAGGTGATGAAAATATTCTAAGTGTTGTAAATTGAAAGTAGGGACCCCTATATGCGCCCTAGGTAGATTGGATACCATGAGGAAATAATCTAAATATTGGAAATTGGAAGCGCACCCCATGAAATGCGCCCACCTCAAGGAGCTGATTGAAAATTCTTCTAAGTATCACAAAATGAAAGTAGAGGGGGTCATATGCGCCCAAGCTTGGAGGAAGAGTTAGAAAAATCTCTAAGTACTTGAAATTGGAAGCTTAAGGTGCCAAATACACCCAACCTTGTGGAGAGGAGTAGAAGTGTTTCTTAGGCGTTGAAACTTGGAACTTGGACCCTCAAATGCACCTGACCTTGAAGGGAGATGCTTGAAGAATATTCTAAGTATGAAAAATGAAAGCACACCCTCTAAAATGCGCCTTAACTTAAAGGAGTTAGAAATTTCTCTAACGCATCAAAACTGAAAGTTCACTACTCTATATGCACTCAAGCTAGTGGACGGGGTGAAGATTTAGCTAAGTGCTTGCAATTGGAAGTTGATACCCCTAAATGTGCCTAGGTCAAGAATTGAATGATGAAATTTTTCCTAAGTCATGCAAACTAAAAGTAGGACCTAGTAAATGCGCCCAAGTTGAAGGAGAAGTCTAAGGCATGGAGAATGGAGGTATGGGTTGTCAAATGCGCCTTGACCCAAGAAGAGGTGTTGGAGATGTTTCTAAGTGTCATAAATTGGAAGGAGGACCCATAAAATGCGCCTAAGTCAAGGAAGTGGAAGCGAGATTATCTAAGGAAGTGAAACTTGATGTTCACTATGTTGAATACACCCTTGCAAGATTGGAAGCCTTGAAAGTTTCTAAGTATTGTAAAATGAAAGTTTACCCCCCAAAATGCGCCAAACATTGTAAGGAGATGAAAAGTACTTGAAATTGAAAGTGCACACCTAGAAATGCGCCCAAGACAAGTACAAGGTAAAAAAAAGGTTTAAGTGTTGGAAAATGAAACAAGGGGTCAAATGTGCCTGAGTTGAGGGGATTAATTGGAAAAAATGCCTAAGGCATGAAAAGTTAGAGTATACAGTGTTAAATGCGCCTAGGTTGATGCGTGAATGTTGGAATTTTGGAAATGAAAGCTTGACTTAGCAAATGCGCCAAGGCTGGAGAAGTAAACAAAAACATTAATAAAAATTATTTTCAAGGGTGGAAAATGTTAAATGAACCCCTTCGTATAGACACTCAAAGTTTTAAAGCTAAGAAACATTTTCCAAAGGGGAATTGATGAAATATGTGTGAAGTACGCCTGCATATGAGATGAGTAAGATTCCTAAGGTGTTTAAAACGAAATTTCTATGATGAAACCACGCCCTTGTCGAGAATGGAAACATTGGGGATAATTTTAATGAATTTCCCGAAAATGTTGAGTCAACTGAGAGTTACATGCAGTCAAGGAGGGAAATTTCAAATTTTGAATGAGGAAGGAATCTCCAACAATAGTAAATTCTTATGGCAACTCTATGATGAATGATCATAACTTTTGTGACAACTTGCCAATCATCTCTCCCGAATTGGAAATCTTCTAAGTAGTGGGGGAGTGAATTAATGGCAACTACTAAACTGGGTGTCCCCTCTCAATTATATAAACTCTGAAGTTATTCATTTTTCTTCACAAGCTGCAGAGGTGAAATTGTGAGAGTGCTGAAGTGTTGAAGCTAAAAGTGAGTACTAGGTGAGTGAGAAGTTTCTAAGCTAAGTGAAATAATTTTTCTAAGTGTTGGAGAAGTTCTGAGGCAAGTGAGTTAAGTGAAGTTTTTTTCTAAGTGTTGAAGGTGATATTTCTGAAAGAAGCTGAAGTTTCGAATTTGAGTTTCAAAGTCAGAAATCTCGAGGTTTAGAGTTGGTAGTTTAGTGTTGAAGATTTCCATTTTCAAAGCTAATTCCATATGCCAACCATCTCGTGGTAATTTTATTTTCTAAGTTAGAATTGTAATGCTTGAATTTTGTTTTGCAGATGGCTGAAGTTCGAAGAGATGTTAGAACGAGTAAAGTTGCAGGCAAGGCTGGAAATACTGAAGCAAGCAAAGAGAAGGCCTCCAGGAAGGCAAGTTTGGAGTTTGAGTTTCAAAGTCAGAAATCTTGAGGTTTGGAGTTGGTAGTTTAGTGTTGAAGATTTTCATTTTCAAACCTAATTCCATATGCCAACCATCTCGTGGTAATTTTATTTTCTAAGTTAGAATTGTAATGCTTGAATTTTGTTTTGCAGATGGCTAAAGTTCGAAGAGGAGATGTCAGAATGAGCAAAGCTGCAGGCAAGGCTGGAAATACTGAAGCAGGCAAAGAGAAGGCCTCCAGGTAGGCAATCATCAAGCAACTGAAGAAGTCATTCCTTCCTGAATCGAAGTTCGTGTCAAAGCTGGGAGGTTTGGTTGATACCAACCTTGGTTCAATCAACCTCGACGCATTCAAAAGGAGAATATACGGGCAAGGTGGTCATCCTCCATCAGTGACATTGCACAACATCGTGAGAAGTGGATTGTATGCAGCTGTTGGTTTTCCACCAGCAATTCGATGTCCTGAGTTAATAATGGAGTGTGCCAATTATTATAGGCCATGCCACCGAACGATTGTTTCTTCAGAAAGCAAGTTGCTGGCTAACTTCACACCTGAAGCTATTGGAGAGGCGTTCGAGATTCCAGCTATGCAGAGAATGTTGTACAAGTCAAAAGAAAGGGTTGATAAAATGTATGCCTCATCTTTCGATAGGTGTGCAAAGAGAATTAACACATAATGGATGAGAAAGCCAAAGCCTCCTAGTGCCAAGTTTCCAAAGCAGATTATCTCAGACGAGCTAAAACAGGAGTACTGTGATTTAATCATGATGCTCAGCTAGGTGAATAGCAAACCACAGGCATACGCTTTTGAGCCTTGGATGTTCTTCTACATCAGCATAGTGGAGGGAAAAGAGTATGTAGATTGGGAAAGAATGATCAGCGACAATATAAATGAGCAATTTAGAAGCTTGAGGAGAACGAAGACATTTTATATGAGCTCGTATGTCATCTATATGTTGGCTCGGATGACGAAGTATAAAGGATTGACATACCAGGAGCCAATTGGATGTGGTCCCGGTCAATTTAAAATTCATGAAGCTTGCAGGCAGCTACATCTGACAAGTACCTCCAGCTTCAAGAGAGTGAACGATGCTTTCACTATGCACATCATGAAGACTCTTCAACGGAGAATGCAACAAAGAATATCCAAAGATGCCCAAAAGTTGATCAAAGAGTACGGGTATTGGTTTATCCAATTCCCGAAGTTCACATACATAAGGTTGTCGGGGTTCCATTCATACGTCTACAAATTGCCAAGGTACCCCACGGACAGGATGGTAATGCTTGAAGTGTCTAGGCAACTCATGGCCTATGACAAAATCATAAAGAAAAGGAAGAAAGGAGGATTGCACTTCCCTATTGTTATGAGAAATTCACTTGAGAAGTGCCCATCTTTGCGGGCAGCAAAGGAAGCAGAGGAGGAGTTACAATTCTATCACTTCACTCTACACAGCAGCCGACAGGGTTTTGATCCTCACAAGAAGATTGGAGTTCTACAGGGTGAAGAATATTGGCACAAGGCTCGTGTTGAGGATTTTTGGGCGAATGCGGGAGACGAAGATGAGATCAGAAACAAGACGTTCTCCAGGCTACCCCTCAAATTGATCAGAGAATGCGAGGTTGTCCAAATTCCAAACCAGGTGGATGAGGATGCCAACATTATTCACCCAGATTATGAATCAATAAAGGACACGTCGATCCCACCACCTAATTGGGCAGAACCAGAGATCACAGACTTGGACACTTTGTCTATGCCAGTCTTAACATTCACAAGGAGCTGGGTGGATGGACATGCTCACAGGCTTAAGAGAAAATCAATTGCCCTCACATACAACCTCATGGGCGATCAAAGGCCACCAACATCAACAAGGAAGAGAAAACAGGCCACCCAAGCTACAGAGCCACTAGAAAGAGGAACCAGTTCAGCCAGAGCCTTAAAGGACTGAGGAAGCATCGCCTACACAAATGTTGACTCACTCTTTCAACGTACAAGAAGTTTCAATCTTTGCAAGTCAAAGAGTTAGAGTGAATGAAGAGCAAGAAATGGATGAGGTTAATCAGCCATTGTCTAGGGAGCCCGATAGTCAGAGTGCTAATGCTCCTAGGAGTGTTGGCCAGCCAGAAGAAGATGAAGAAACAAAAACAGACACTCGCCTGGATCGTGCAATTGAGGCAACCTTTGAAGATACTACAAGGCCTGAAGCTCGAGGTTTTGAGGAAGACAAGAAACACATGGAAGCGGATGAACCTCAACCAAATGTTGTTGAAGAGGAGGTTCGTGAAGTAGAGGCAACGGAGGAGCAGCCACTTATCGTCTGCAACGCTCAGCGGGTTGTTCCAAATTGGCTCATGAGTGCAATAAGAAGAGATCAGGAGGACGACACTGACCTAGCAATAGAAATGGAAGAGCTCCTTACTAGAATAAATGGGTCACCTAAGAGGAAAAGAGCCAGAAAATACTCCAGGATGGAGACAGATGAGTCTGGTTCCGACACTCTTCATGTTGCGGTTCCGAGGGAAGAATGTGATCGGGATGAAGCGATGCCTGAAAATTACATGATCACTACAGTTGAACTAGGACACCCTACAGAAGCACAAGTGATTGAAGAAGCTGAAAACTCCTTCCAGGCATTGAGGGATAGACTGCTTCGAAAAGGAGAAAAATACAAGAGGCTGAAAAGGGAGCATAAGGTGTTAATTGGGTATGTGCAACACCTAGCACATCCATGTGCTCAGGAGAATCCAGCAATGGAACTTCCAGCCGAGCTACTACGAGAGTCAATTAGCGGGCTCGAAGGAATAAAGAAAGCAATTCAAGAAGTAGATAAGTGGATTGGTGGTGTTCGTGTGAGGATGAGAGATTCATTGAGGATCTTGGCTCCTCTTTTCAACATGCTTCCAGCATCCTCTTCTGTATGGAGAACATTGAACAGGCATGGAGTGACACTCACATTTTTCAAGACAAGACTATTCCCCGCCTTGCTGCTTTGATGCATATGCCAGTGCAGACTTTGGTCGAAGGAGGGGTAATTCAAGCTGGAGATGGATCTAATTTTCCTGGATGGTATTCAGCAGCATTCATCGGCCAAGGTTTCTTCGAAATGGCACAAACGGAGTCAGTCAAGATCAAGAAGGCCATGGGAAACATTCAAGAGGGCATCTTCAACACGCTTGAGGCATTGTTCGCAAAATGGCTAACTCCTGAGGAGGTGACAGTAGATGGCTTGAAGGGAAGACTGCACCCATTCTTCTCCAAACCGAGGACGTTTGCTCAAGCGGATTTTGAAAATGTTTCCACTTTCTCCACCATTGTTCAAAGCAATCAAGAATCTATCGAGACCTGGAGAAAGTCTTGTATCAAACAGGAGCAAACAATTGCCATCCTCGAGTACCAGTTGAATCTTCCTCCGGCTATTTCTGAGTAGGAAGTTGATGCAATGCTGGCCCAATTTGTTGCTTTTGCGGTCAGAGAGAAGAACAATGGGAACAGGGTCCTGTTGATGTGATTTTTGTGACCTCACCAATCAGCAGAACAAAGTATCTGAAGGCTGCTCCATTCTCTCTTGATCAAAGTATTCCGTACGCTAAGATTGCAAGAAAGATCGTACGTTCAACTCCAAGGTTCCGATAATGCAATGAAATACCCTCAATTGGTTCATTGTGATTTGTTGTTTTCACGAGGGGACTTACACAATAGTTCAAAATGTTTGCAGCTTACAACAAGTTAATGAAGGAAAGGGATTTTTTTTGTTTTTGTGCCATACGAATGATTTGGCGTTGAGGTATATATTCCTATACTAACCAGAAATGTACTAAATTGAAATGAGTGTAGGGTTTTAGAAGATCTAAATTCTATACTAAAGGAGGACGTGGGATCAATCTCAACAGACTTCAACTAGACTCTGCTTTGCCTCACGTTGGACAACTTACACAAGGTCGGTGCAATCTTCAAGGGAGCGGCAAGGGGTTTTCAAGTCATAGTTCAACATAAAGACACCATCAAGACGATGCATGCCAAGACGTGAATCATAACTGAAATTAGGCTTGTAAAGTTTTCCAGTCGACCACACAAGCTGAACTTGCCGTCAGCAAGCAGCTAGTGGTATGGATTAAAAAGAAGCTACCTTGATTAAACACCACAATCCACAACTAACATCTACTTGCATGAAAATGAAAATTATTCTAATCAAAACTACCTGAAGTGGAAGGGATGAAGAAATCTTGCTAGCTGCCCATAACAAAAGACGAATTCACCATCAATGAAAGCTCTCTTTATTATGATAGTTTTCACAACAATCTCTTACAAAGTTCTCAAAGGATAACTTTCCTTCTCCTTCAAACTCTGTTATGCTAACAAACTAAGCTAAGTATCAGTCTCTCTGCTCTAACAGAATGTCTACTCTCTACTGATCTAATAATGTACAAATGAGGGGTAGACCCCTTTATATAGCTGGCCAATCTCAACGAACGATCCAGATTAAATTACAATGCACGGCTCAGATTGAGCCACATCAGCCCTAGACTAGATTCTACCCTAATAACCGCCAGAAGGTGGAGGAGTGGTGCAATTAAAGAGCAAAAAATAGCAGATTCCTCCTTTGACCACTATGGGCAATTAATGCCCACTATCCTTCTAGAAGATTCTCGTGCAGGACCCTATTCCCATTGTTCTTCTCTCTGACCGCGAAAGAAACAAATCGGGCCAACACTGCATCAACTTCCTGTTTAGAAATAGTTGGAGTAAGATTAAGCTGGTACTCGAGGATGGCGATCGTTTGCTCCTGCTTGATACAAGACTTTCTCCTGGTCTCGATAGATTCATGAGTGCTCTGAACAATGGAGGAAGTGGAAACATTCTCAAAATCCACTTGAGCAAACGTCCTCGCTTTAGAGAAGAATGGGTGCAGTCTACCCTTCAAGCCGTTCACTGTCACCTCCTCAGGAGTTAGCCGCTTTGCGAACAACGCTTCGAGCGTGTTGAAGATGCCCTCTTGAATGTTTCTCATGGCCTTCCTGATCTTGACTAACTCCGTCCGTGCCATTTCGAAGAAACCTCGGCCGGTGAATGCTGCTAAATACCATCCAGGAAAATCATATTCGTCCCTGGCATGAATTACCCCTCCCTCAACCAAAGTCTGTACTGGTATATGCATCAAAGCAGCCAAGCGTGGAATTGTCTTGTCTATAAAAATGTGAGTGTTACTCCATGCCTATTCGATGTTCTCCATACAGGAGAGGATGCTGGAAGCAAGTTGGAAAGAGGAGACAAGATCCACAATGAATCTCTCAACCTCAACACGAACATTGCCAATCCACTTATCTGTCTCTTGAATTGCCCTCTTCATTTCTTCAAGCCCGCTAACTGACTCTCGTGGTAGTTTAGTCGGAAGTTCTACTGATGGATTCTCCTGAGCACATGGACGTGCTAGGTGTTGCACATACCCAATTAACGCCTTATGCTCCCTTTTTAGCCTCTTATACTTTTCTCCCTTTCGAAGCAGTATATCTCTCAATGCCTAGAAGGAGTTTTCAGCTTCTTCAATAACTTGGGCTTCTGTAGGGCGTCCTAGTTCAATTGTAGTGATCATGTAATTTTCAGGCATCACTTCATCCCGATCACATTCTTCCCTCAGAACCGCAACATGAAGAATGCGGGAACCGGACTCATCTGTCTCCATCCTGGAGTACTTTCTGGCTCTTTTCCTCTTAGGTGACCTGCTTATTCAATTAAGGAGCTCTTCCATCTCTATTACCAGATCGGTGTCATCCTCTTGATCTCTTCTTATTGCACTTGTGAGCCAATTTGGAACATCTTGTTGAGCGCTACAAACGACAAGTGGCTGCTCTTCCGTTGCTTCTACTTCATGAACTCCTCCTTCAACAACATTCGGTTGATGCTCATCCATCTCCATGTGTTGCCTATTCTCCTCAAGACCCCGAGCTTCAGGCCTTGTAGTATCTTCAAAGGCTGCCTCAATTGCACGATCCAGGCGAGCGTCTATTTATGTTTCTTCATCTTCATCCGGCTAGCTAGCACTCCTAGGAGCATTAGCACTCTGACTATCGGGCTCCCCAGGCAATGGCTAATTAACTTGATCCATTTCTTGTCCTCCATTCACTATGACTCTCTGATTTGCAAATATTGAAACTTTTTGTACACTGGAAGAGTGAGTCAATAGCTGTGTAGGCAATGCTTCCTCTGTCCTTTGAGGCTCTGGTTAAACTGGTTCCTCTTCCTATGGCTCTGTAGCTTAGGCGGCGTGTTTTCTCTTCTTTGTTGATATTGGTGGCCTTTGATCGCCCATGAGGTTGTATGTGAGGGCAATCGATCTTCTCTTATGCCTATGAACATGTCCATCTACCCAGCTCCTTGTGAATGTTAAGAATGGCATAGACAATGTGTCTAAGTCTGTGATCTCCAGTTCTTCCCAATTAGGTGGTGGGACTAGCGTGCCTCTCACTTATTCATAATCAGGCTGTGTAACATGGATGTCCTCATCTAGTTAATCTGGAACCTGGACAACCTCGCATTCCCTGACCAATTTCAGAGGTAATCTGGAGAACATCCTCCTAATCTCAGTTTCATCTTCCGCATTCGCCCAAAAATCTTCTACATGAGCCTTGTGCCGATATTCTTCACCCTGTACCATTCCAATCCTTCTGTGAGGATCAAAGTCCTGTCGGCCGGTGTGGAGAGTGAGGTGATAAAATTGTAATTCCTCCTCTGCTTCCTTGGCTGCTTGCAAAGATGGGCACTCCTCAAGTGAATTTCCCATAACAATAGGGAAATGCAATCCTCCTTTCTTCCTTTTTCTTATAATTTTGTCGTAGGCCATGTCATGTCCCTTTTAGTCACCGCTTTGTCTAGGAGTTAGCCTAAGTTCTGATCCTGAGGTGTCCAGGGAGTCTGAATTGGGCGTGTTTGGTAGCTCCGGTTTGTGTGTGGCTGGGTGTTTCCGTTTTTCAGAACTTTCTATTTTTAGAAAGTTAGGTCAGGCGAGCAGCTATTTCGGGCAGGGCACCTGGTTCAACCTTTCAGCTCGAATCAGCCAGTTCAGCAGTTTGATGATCGACGGAGGAATAAGGGATATTTAATGCATTATTAAATATTTAATAATTTGACTTTATATAAAGTCACTTTATTGAAATATTTAAATATTTAATTAATTTGGCAAATTATAAAGTATTTCTTATACTTTATAATATTGAGTTAATATTTGATAAGTGAATAAATTATAATTCACTTAAAAGGACGCCAATTAATTATTGTTTATTTCTCCTAAGTTCTAAAGTGAGAATTAAATCATTTAATTTAAATGATTAATTAAAAGAGCATTGGGTCGAATTTTATTGAAGAGAGTATATATTTTGCAGTCAAGACAAATCGAACCATTATGAAATGTTATTCTAATTTGTCTTTTGCTCTGAGCATTGGAGTTTGCAAACCTTAGGGTTTCTGGCAGACGATCGTTTCTGGAGAACGAAAACTCTTCAGAGATCAGGCAGACTGAGGCTGTGAAATATCAGTTGAAGCTGGCACTTGGTGATTTCATCCAGAGATCACAGTTTGAGATTATTGAGTTATTTTGGCAGAGATTCACAGAGAACTTCATCTGGCAGTGAAGGCGTATTTTTCAGAGATTATTCATTAGAGACTGGGCACAAATTCCAAAGGCCGTACTACATTTAATGCTGCTGCAGACAGGCCGTACTTTTCTGTACCTTTCTTGGCCGTACTTTCTCATCTTCAGTGGGACGCCTGTATCTTTCAGATTCTGGTGTTTGCTTCTTGGGCGCCTTGGTTCTGGAGACTGATTCTTGCCTGGAACGGGAGAGCAAAGTGGAGTTATTAATTACTATGTGCATTTATTGCTGCTACAGCCGCCATTAAAGAGAAATCAGGTTTTTTCAATAAATTTATTGTAACTCATGCTTTATTCAGACTTTTGTATTGTAAATGCTCTGGAAGTAATAATAAACAGTGCGCCTACCTTCTCTGATCATTTCCCAAGCTTTTCTAGAGTCATTTAATTTTTTATGAATTTTATTAGCAATTTTGAGAGAAATCGCAGCTTTACATTTTTGCCTGAAAACTCAAAAAAATACAAAAATCTCAAAATTTGCAAAAAACATCAAACCTCAGTTAGGGTTTTGAATCGAGAACCACCAGGGTTCTGATAGTGGTATCAGAGCACAGATCTCCTGCCATCCTGTGCTTTTTCAGTGCTTTTCAGTATTCAGAGTGCTTTTTGCTTGCCTTTTCATGAGCCGAGATCCTATTCAGTATATGAGAGGCGTAGGAACAGGCAAAGACGAGGATTGGACAGGTCCACCTATCCCCGAGGGTCAGACAGTGTCAGGGGTACTTGGGATTCACAGATCCAGTTCTAACAGTAGTGAAAACAGTGTTGCAACCCTAATGGCAGATCGTGAGATTCCTACAGAGGCACGTAGAGATCCAGGGAAGGCACATGCAGAGGGTGATATCACCGATGAGGAGTTTAGACGGAGACACGACAATATGATGGATATGATGTCTCAGTTGATGGGTACTATTAGACGTGTACGCCCACACAGCCACACTTCATACAAATTGGACAGACGAGCGGGACCACACCAGTGGATCAGCCATTGGCATCAGCACCGAGACAGCCGTCACCGATCTATCAGGAGCGTAGGCCAGGCCAGCCTACCTTCTTACCCAGGGAGACTCCACCACAGACTCCAGGGGCAGAGCATCAGGTGCATCATCAGGAGTTCCATACAGAATGGCATGTCAGTGGCAGACTTGACGAATTTCATGGTGAGTACATGTCACTAGCGCCGAGATCCGGCGCACTTACGATTTCACAAGTTTATAGATGTCTATAAACCCAGAGGAGGTAAGGTAGATTCGGACCCTCAAAGATCAGCGCTGGTTCACGTGGATTTACAAAGTATGCGGAGCAAAATTATTTACATATTTCGATGGATTAAAAGACATCACGAGGTCTTGGGTCCCAAATTGACAATTACTTGTCACTTAGGCCTATGCAGGAGGATGAGGCAATTAAATTTGCTACTTTACATCTTGACGGAGTAGCACATGATTGGTGGCACCACGGCATGTATACGTTAGGCCATCATGCGGTCAATACCTATCAGGAGTTCACTAGCAGACTGATAGAAAGATTTGATAAGAAGGATCCGGAACTGTATTTCAGAGAGTTAGCTCAGCTCAGACAGACAGGTAGCCTGGACTCATACATTGGTGAGTTTCAGAGAGTGGCAGTCATGGTGACAGGGATTTCGGAGCGGAGACTTATCATACTCTTCGTTGAGGGTTTGACAGAACCCATGAGAGGTTGGGTCAAGGCGTTTGATCCGACTACACTTCAGGAGGCGATGCGGAAGGCAAGGAGTATGGAGCTTGCTGCTCCGAAGAAACAATTTCCGCCTAAAACAAATAACTTGCCTATTGAGGAGAGTCATACACCAGTTGCAGAGCCTAAAAGGAAACCAGTTGCAAGAATTGATGATGCAACTCGGGAGGAATGCAGGAAGAAACAACTTTGTTATTGGTGCAAAGCACCCTACAGCAAGGAGCACGATTGTCCTTTGAGACCGAAGGGCAGAGCCAACCGCGCCATGTGGGTTTACTATGATGATGACGAGTCTGATGATTCAGACCAGCAGGTTGTTTCAGAACATGCAGAGGCCGGGAATGCCTCTACGGAGTTTGGGCCCGATGCCAACTTATCCCCGTTGGTATTATCTACTAGTGTACGGGATGACTCATTCAGGTTTAGGGGATTAGTGGAAGGACAGCGATGTATTGCTATGCTCGACACTGGAGCCACACACAATTTCATTGATGAGAGCTTCGTCAGCAGATGTAGACTCCAGACAGAGGATTTCGCTGGATTCAGAGTTCGGGTGGCAGATGGATATACACTCACTTGCACTCGACGGATTTGTAATCTCACTCTCATGCTGAATGATTATGAGTTGCAGGCAGACTTTTATGTAGTCAACTTGGGTGGGATGGATTTAGTGTTGGGTATGAGATGGCTGCAGGACATTAGTGTGTTCACCCTCAACTTGCCTAAAATGGAGATGAGATTTGAGGTACAGGGCAAGAAATATGTGTTGAGGGGTATTACAGATGGCAGCCTTCGTTCTATCTCTCTCGTTAGTGGGAAGAGCGAGAAGGTAGAGGAGGATTTTGTGCAGATCAGGCATGGTTATGCTCAGTACCCCGGGGGTTCTAAGGCAGTCGTTTGGGATCAGCCTAGTGGTTTGGTTCCGTTTGTGACCAATCCATTGTTTGAGACAGATGTTATATCTTCATACGACAACCCGCTCTTTGAGTTTGACATGGGTAACCCACCTGATCCTGGTCTTGAGCAGAGTGATGATAGCGTTTGGGATCCTACTAGTGCACTAGGATTTCAGACTCAGCTCACGGAGGAGTATCACAGTGTGTATATGGTGCAGAGTGCATATGGCTTCGTGATTGATCCACAGGTACACAATTTGTTTCAGGTGCATAGTTCTAGCATGCACGTGCTTGATATGTTGGATGATAGTATATCTCGTGCAGTTTTAGGGGGTAAGTGTTGCTTGTCATTTGACTTGCCTCCTGAGTTTCTTGATCCTAGGCCGGACCGCACTAAGGTTAATAGGGAATGGTAAACTATTCTTGCTGATCAGTTGTGGGAGTTACAGGAGCTAGTTGTGGCCAGCAGGAGCATTGTTCGGTACTATCCATGTGATCCAGGTGGTGCAGTGCAGCCGTATTTGCAGAGATTGCTTGAGGACAAGCAATTTCAGGGAGGGCGGACTATCATGTCCCCGTTTTAGCTGACACTGTTTGTCGAGGGAGTTAGCCTATAATTTCGATCCTCGTAGGCTGACAGGGTGTGCAGAGGATCATCGGAGGCAGTTACTCAGTGTTTGGTAGCTCCAGTTTGTAGTTGTGTTAGGTTGGGCCTTCGCAGAATCTTCCAGAGTGCTTTTTTAGGAACTTTCTATTTTTAGAAAGTTAGGTCAGGCGGAAGCTGCTATTTCGGGCAAGGCACCTGGTTCAACCTTTCAGCTTAGTATCGACCCAGTTCAGCAGTTTGATGATCAGACGGAGGAATAAGGGATATTTAATGCATTATTAAATATTTAATAATTTGACTTTATATTAAAGTCACTTTATTGAAATATTAAATTATTTAATTAATTTGGCAAATTATAAAGTATTTCTTATACTTTATAATATTGAGTTAATATTTGATAAGTGAATAAATTATAATTCACTTAAAAGGACGCCAATTAATTATTGTTTATTTCTCCTAAGTTCTAAAGTGAGAATTAAATCATTTAATTTAAATGATTAATTAAAAGAGTATTGGGTCGAATTTTATTGAAGAGAGTATATATTTTGTAGTCAAGACAAATCGAACCATTATGAAAATGTTATTCTAATTTGTCTTTTGCTCTGAGCATTGGAGTTTGCAAACCTTAGGGTTTCTAGCAGACGATCGTTTCTGGAGAATGAAAACTCTTCAGAGATCAGGCAGACTGAGGCTGTGAAATATCAGTTGAAGCTGGCACTTGGTGATTTCATCCAGAGATCACAGTTTGAGATTATTGAGTTATTTTAGCAGAGATTCACAGAGAACTTCATCTAGCAGTGAAGGCGTATTTTTTAGAGATTATTCATTAGAGACTGGGCACAAATTCCAAAGGTTGTACTACATTTAATGCTACTGCAGACAGGTCGTACTTTCTCATCTTCAGTGGGACGCCTGTATCTTTTAGATTCTGGTGTTTGCTTCTTGGGCGCCTTGGTTCTGGAGACTGATTCTTGCCTGGAACGGGAGACCAAAGTGGAGTTATTAATTACTATGTGCATTTATTGCTGCTATAGCTGCCATTAAAGAGAAATTAGGTTTTTTTTCAATAAATTTATTGTAACTCATGCTTTATTTAGACTTTTGTATTGTAAATGCTCTGGAAGTAATAATAAACAGTGCGCCTACCTTCTCTGATCATTTCCCAAGATTTTCTAGAGTCATTTAATTTTTTATGAATTTTATTAGCAATTTTGAGAGAAATCGCAGCTTTACATTTTTGCCTGAAAACTCAAAAAATACAAAAATCTCAAAATTTGCAAAAAACATCAAACCTCAGTTAGGGTTTTGAATCGAGAACCACCGGTTAGACACCATGAGTTGCCTAGACACTTCAAGCATTACCATCCTGTCCGTGGGGTACCTTGACAATTTGTAGGCGTATGAATGGAACCCCGACAAACTTATGTAAGTGAACTTCGGGAACTGGATAAACCAATACCCGTACTCTTCAATCAACTTTTGTGCATCCTTGGATATTCTTTATTGTGTTCTCCATTGAAGAGTCCTGGTGATGTGCATAGTGAAAGCATCATTCACTCTCTTGAAGCTCGAGGTATCTGTCGGGTGCAGCTGCCTGCAAGCTTCATGGATTTTAAATTGATCGAAACCACATCCAATCAGTTCCTGGTATGCCAGTCCCTTATACTTCATCATTCGAGCTAGCATATAGATAACATACGAGCTCATATTAAATGTCTTCGTTCTCCTTAGGCTTCTGAATTGCTCATCTATATTGTCGCTAATCATTCTTGCCCAATCCACATACTCTTTTCCCTCCAGCACCACACTGATGTAGAAGAACATCCAAGGCTCAAAAGCATACACCTGTGGGTTGCCATTCACCCAACTGAGCATCATGAGTAAATCACAATACTCCTGTTTCAGCTCCTCTGAGATAATTTGCTTTGGCAACTTGGCGCCAAGAGGCTTTGGCTTCCTCATCCATGATATATTAATTCTTTTTGCACACCTATCAAAAGATGAGGCGTACATTTTATCAACTCTTTCTTTAGACTTGTAAAACATTCTCTCCACAGCAAGAATCTTGAATGCCTCTCCAATAGCTTCAGGTGCGAAGTTAGCCAGTACCATACCTTCTGAAGAGACAATCGTTCGGTGGTCTGGCCTATAATGATTTGCACATTCCATTATCAACTTAGGACATCGAATTGCTGGTGGAAAACCAGCAACTGCATACAACCCACTTCTCACAATGTTGTGTGATGTCACTGATGGAGGATAACCACCCTGCCCGTATATTCTCCTTTTGAATGCCTCGAGGTTGAACGAACCAAGGTTGGTATCAGTCAAACCTCCTAGCTTTGACACAAACTTCAACTCAAGAATGAATGACTTCTTTAGCTGCTTGATGATTGCCTGCCTGGAGGCATTCTCCTTGCCTGCTTCAGTATTTCCAGCTCTGCCTCCAGCCTTGCTTGTTTCGGCAGCATCTCCTGTTCGAACTTCAGCCATCTGCAAAATAAAATTCAAGCATTACAATTCTAACTTAGAAAATAAAATCACCACGAGATGGCTGGCATATGGAGTTAGCTTCGAAAATAAAAAAAATCTTCAGCACTAAACTACCAACTCCAAACCTCGAGATTTCTAACTCCAAAATTCAAACTTCGAGCTTCAGCAACTTTCAGCAATTACCACTTCAAACACTTAGAAAAAATCCAACTCTACTTACTTTCAGAATTTTCTCCTTCTCAACACTCACTCACTTCAACTTCAGCACTTCAACACTTAGAAAAATAATTTACTCAACTCAGAAATTTCTCACTCACTCAGCAGCCACTTACTTCAACTTCAGCACTTCAGCAATTCACACTATCTCAACTCTGCAACTTGTGAATAAAAAATGAATAGCTTCAGAGTTTATATAATTGAAAGATGGCGCCCAGTTTAGCAGTTGCCATTAATTCACTCCCCCACTACTTAGAAATTTTCTAATTCAGGAGAGAGACTGGCGAGTTGTTGCAAAAGTTATGTCCAGTCGTCATAGAGTTGTCATAAGAATTTACTATTATTGGAGATTCCTTCCTCATTCAAAATTTAAACTTTCCCTCCTTGACTACATGTAACATCCAGTTGACTAAAACATCTTTGGGAAATTTGTTAAAAATAATTCTAGCATTTAAAATTTCATCTTTGAACAATGGTGTACTTCTCATTGAGATTTAATTTCAACACCTTAGGAGAAATTTATTTCATTTGAGAAATTTTATTCATTTTGTTCTTCAGCACCATAGAAAAATTTATATTTCTCCTAGAGAAATTTCATCATTCGTGAGCTCCAGCATTTTAAAATCATAAGGCAAAATTATTTTCCCCTCAGAACATTTTTAAAGACCCAAAAATATTTCCCCCTTGGTAAATATTTATCAACCTTTTAAAAGAAAATCATGTGTTAATACAAAGGGGGACATTTAATTTTTTATCCTTGGGAAATAATTATAATCAAAGTTTATTTGACTTCTCCAACATGGGGTGTTTTTGTCAAGAGCAATCTCCAATTCTCACTCCATAGAAAAATTTCTATCCATCTTGTCCAATTTGGGCGCATTCATCAACTTACAAAAATTTCCATTTGATCCTTCATGCTAGGCGCATATCTACTCTTGAACTTTTAATTCTAACGCCTTAGAAAAATTTCTCAAGCCACACTCAAGCTTAGGCGCATTTATCATAGTGGGCGTTCAATTCCCCACACTTAGAATATTTTCCACTTTATCCCTCAATCTAAGCACAATCAAGGGGTCTAACTTTCATTTTTCATCGCCTAGCCAAAATAATCTTAACACGTCTTCCTTCTTGGTCTAGGTGCATTTGAGAGGTGGTACTTCAAATTTCAAAGCCTTAGAAAATAATCTTCCAATTATCTCCATCCTCAAGGGCGCATTTGAGCCTTCATACTTTGAGTTTACACGCCTTAGTAAAATTTCCCTTATCAAAATCCTCTTGGGCGCAAACAAGGGTCTCTACTTCAAGTTTTGAACATTTAACATTTTCAAAGTTCTCCATGTAAGTTGGGCGCACACGGATGGTCATACTTCAAGCTTTCAATACTTGGAACATTTTCCAACTCTTTCCACAAGTCAAGGCGCAAATGACCCCTCAAGCTTTGAGTTTTTCACACTTAGAAAATTTTCAACATTCCCTTCTCAAGGTTAGGCGCGTGTAGGGGTCTAAGCTTCAAGTTTATAACACTTAGAAAATATCAAACTTCCCCCTCAGCTCCTGGGCACATATGGCCCCTTGTACTTTCATTTTCCAACACTTAAACATTTTCTTGCTTCCTCAACTTGCAAGGGCGCATTTAGGAGGTGTTACTTCCAATTTATAACACTTAGAATATTTTCAAGTCTCCTCTCCAAGGGCGCATTTGAAGGTAGCTACTTCCAACTTGTCATACTTAGAATATTTTACCAATAACTCCTCAAGATCAAGGCACATGTAGGGGTCTCTTCTTCAAGTTTCAATACTTAACCAACTTTCTCATCCATATCCAAGTGAAGGTGCATTTAGGGGGTCCAGCTTTCAATTTACAACACTTAGAAATTTTTTCAAGTGTTCCTCTACCTTGGGCGCATTTGGACCTTGGAGCTTCCAATTTCTATGCCTTCGAAAATTTCAAGGCCTTCTCTTTTTCTTGGGCGCATGTGACCCCTCAAGCTTTCAATTTCAATGCTTTAGAAAATTTCAACGCTTCCTCCTTCAAGCTAAGGTGCATATGAGGCCTTGAGCTTCCAATTTTCAACTCTTAGAAATTTTTCCATCCACTTCAAGCTTGCAAGGGCGCATTTCACATGGGTAGCTTCAAATTTAAATTCCTTAGAAACTTTTCAAGTCTCTTCCAACCTTCCAAGGCGCATATTCATGGGTGAGCTTCAAGTTTTGAGGACTTAGTCAAATTTTCAATTCAGCCTCTCAAGCTAAGGCGCATTTGGCATGTTGGACTTCAAATTTCCCAGACTTAGTGAAATTTTTGTGGCTCTTCAAGCCTCTAGGGCAGATTTGAAGGTGTCAAGCTTTCAGTTTATCAGACTTGGATGAATTTTCCAGCTTTTGTTTGACTTAGGGCGGATTGTTCATAATGCCCTCAACTTGCCCTAACTTGCTATTTTTAGAAAGTTTCTCAAATTTTGCAATTCAAGCTGATCTCAAGCTCCGGAAGGTTGGATTTTTGCTTTGCCTCAAACCTCATGACGTGACTGAGCTGTTGGCGCCTGATACCTGCATGTACCTGCTATATTTAGCAACTTACTAAAAATAGCAATTGTTCAGAATGAGCTCAAACTTTGCATATAGATTCCTTGAAGGATGTTGATTGTGACTAGATGCTGCTTCTGCGTGACCCTTGTGTTTCGCGCTACTTTTAAGGAAACCCTAATTCTTCTGCATGGACCTGCTAAAAATAGTAAGTGTTTGATTTTCGAACCTCTGCAATCCGTTTGACCTGAAATTCGCTCCATGGGGTCCTCGTCACTTGCTTGACTTGTTCACACTGGTGTCTCACGCTAACCTACTATTTATAGACCCGTTTCAAAAGTGACTTACTATAAATAGTAAGTGCTCAGATTGCCTTCAAGTTTTACCAACACTCCTTCAAAGATACTAATCACGATGGGATACCTTGGTTTCTGAAGATTCTGGTATTTGATCCCTCATTTTGGGTGCCGAAGTTGGAAACCCTAATTCAACTTGCATGTTGCTCAAAAGATCTTTGTTTGACCTCGTTTTTGTTGCATGTCATTGTGTTCACGATTCTGGAGTGTTGGGCAGCTGCTGGAGTGATCCTGCTAAAAATAGTAAGTGTCTAAAAAGTGACCAATCAGGTACCAGATGAGTTTGCATGACACACCACCCGAGAGATCTCAAAAAACCCAAAAAAACCCAGAAAAATGATCAACATGCGAGCACTGGCTAAAAATAGCAAGTCCTGGTAAAGTGATCAACTCTACTTGCATGTTACCTCATTGCGAAACTCTCGGAAAACCCACAAAGAATATGCCGACATGCATTGAAAATTCCAACATGCAAACCCTAAAAATAGCGTCTGAGACCTGAATCACTAAAAGTCATCATCCTGTTTTGCATGTTATATCACTGCGAAGGTCTCGAAAAACCCACAGATTATGCAGACATGCATTTGAAAGTCCAACATGCAAACCCTAAAAATGGCCACTAAAGGAAGAACTGCTAAATATAGTAAGTTGTTTGTTTCAGCTCAAAGTTTGTACGCAGGTAGCTCACAACATTCTAAGTGCAGTGCAATTGTCAGAATCCGAAAATCCCAAGAAAATAGGCCCCAAATTAGTACTTACTAAAAATAGCAAGTTGTTAGAATTCAGTGAAAATTCAGTGGGAGCCTACTTGAAGCATCCTGATAGCAGTGCTCAACTCAGAATTCTATTAGCCAACTCAATTTGACTTCACAGTTGTCTGAAGATTGTAAACCCTAATTCATCAGAAAGCCCTCCAAACTTAGCCAAAATTCAAACCTAGGTCAAATGGCAAGTACAACATTAGACAGAAAGAACCGACAAAGAGAGACGAACCAAAAACCAAAGCCAAAAGACACGAATGGAGCAAAAATTAGGGGGTCCCCATTTTGAATGGGGTGATGTGTGAAAAGGTCACAACAGGTCCTGGACAAGAATCTTCTGGAAGGATAGTGGGCATTAATTGCCCATAGTGGTCAAAGGAGGAATCTGCTATTTTGTGCTCATTAATTGCACCACTCCACCTTCTAAGGGTTATCAGGGAAAAATCTAGTTTGGGGTTGATGTGGCTCAATCTGAGCCGTCCATTGTAATTTAATCTGGACTGTCCATTGAGATTGGCCAGCTATATAAAGGGCACTCCCCCTCATTTGTACATTATTAAATTAGATTAGATCAGAGAATAGAGCAGAAAGGCTTAGTTGAGATAGCTTAGCATAGTTTCAAGGAGAAGGAAAGTTTTACCTTGAGAACTTTGTAAGAAGTTGTTGTGAAAACTATCATAATAAAAAGAGTTTAATTGATGATGATTTTGTCTTTTGTTATGAGCAGCTAGCAAGATTTCTTTGAACTTCTACTTCAAGTAGCTTAGATTAGAGTAATTTTCATTTTTATGCAAGTAGTAGTTAGTTGTGGATTGTGGTGTTTGATCAAGGCAACTTCGTTTAATCCATACCACTAGCATCTTGTTGACAGCAAGTTTGCCTTGTGTGGTCAACTGGAATATTTTCAAACTTAACTTCGATTATGATTCATGTGTTTGTATGCGTCGTCTTGATGGTATTTGCATGTTGAGTTGTAATCTGAATACCTTTCACTACTCCCTTGAAGATTGCACCGACTTTGTTGAAGTTGTCCAATGCGAGGCAAGGCAAAGTTTGGTTGAAGATGGCTGAAGTTAGGCCCCGCAAATCTTGCACTTAGACTAGGACATAAATTTTCTAATCTTTGCAGCCATTCAATTCAGTATACTTTTGGTTAGTATAGGAAACACGTACCTCATTGTCAAATCATTCGTATCGCACGAAAATCCCCTTCCATCATTAATTTGCTGTCAGCTGTCAAGTAATTGTGAACAATTGTGTAAGTCCCCTCATGAAAACAGCAAATCACAATGAACCAACTGAGGGTAGTCCATTGCATTGTAGGAACCTTGGAGTTGAACATACAATCTCTCTCGCAATCTTAGCATACAGAATACTTTGATCAAGAGAGAATGGAGTAACCATTGGATACTTTATTCTACTGATTGGTGCAGTCACAAAAATCACATCAACACAACCATATAAACAAAACATAATAAAGTCATTTTTAAGCTAACTACAACTACAAGCATTGCAACATAGATGGGCATGCCAAAGAAAGATCTTGAAAATTATATTCCATATATAAATTCCAAGAAGAGGCCTGTATCGCCAATTCATACAAGAGAACTTCCAAGATTGCATTGGTGAGTGATACTCAAGCCAGACGAATCATAAAATGCAGGAAATAAATTGTATTACTATTTTTGAAGGATAAGCAAGTCATGGGATCAATTAAGATGGAGACTTCATAAGCAAGTTGCTCAAGAAAGCCTCAAATGGTGGAGCTGATTCAATCATTTTCAAGATTTGGTAGAAAGTATATGAGGTTTGCCACCCAAGATAGAGCTTGAGATGAAATGCAATTGTTACCTATTTAAACATTACTCAACAGTATATTACATAGACAATCCATTTTGTAATCAAATGAAGTCAAGAAGCAACTCCAAGACATGTTGGAACAAGGACTATATCACCCAAAGTATTTCAACATGTCATTTAGCAGCTTTGGTGGTTCCAAAGAATGATGGAATGTGGAAGATGTGGAAAGATTATACAGATTTCAATAATTGCATTGTCAAGAATGGCTACTGACTTGTTGGTACAAAGAGTAATTCCCCTAAAGTATTTCCCCTGAGGTTTAGATATTTTGAGAGTACCAAAGAATGATGGAATATGAAGGATGTTGCTAGATTATAGAACTTTTGAACAATATCATTAGCAAGAAAAGGTATCATCTTTCAATAATAGATGGCTTGTTGGATCAACAACAATATACCAAATACTTTTCAAAGTTGGACATGAATCCTGTTATCATCAAGTACAGTTGAAGAACATAAAGACAATTACATTCAAAACTAAGAAAAGCCTTTATGATTATATAGCAAAAGACTTGTATAATCCAGTCAAAAGACTTCTGTTATTGCTCCATGTTCTTGAAGATACTAAGAGCAGATCGATCCTGACATACAATTGTAAAAGGTGCTGCAAGATTATTTGGAAATCGAGAGCTTGTTTCAAATACAATGTTAAGGGGTAGTAAGTGCTTCAATATAGTTTGGCAGCTAAAATAAGACATTGTGAGATCCATATGATAGATGATTGTGTTGATAGAGCAAGACTTTCATTGTAATCTTCTGCTTAAGCTAAGTCACTAATGTAATTATCTTGTTCTATGATGTGGTATAAGATTCATTTCTTTGAAAAAAAAATTAAGACATATGCTTGAAAATCACTTTTGAGCAGCCATTCTTCTATCCTTCTCTTGAGAACAAGTACCATAGGAGAACCAACACTCATCTCAATTAAATTAGGACTTTCCAAATGGAAAATTTTTGTACCAAGCACATGTATGAAATAGATATTTAAGATGGCAGAATCACATTAAGAACAAGTAAGAATATACTCTAATTCCAAATTTAAAATGTGCACTATCAATTATAGATCTAAAGGAAAATTGAAGCCAGAAGAGATTACCTCCCAGATAGTCTGAAGCAAGCCACTGCAGCCCACGTAGAGGGCAGCAAAAGTTCCCTCCGCCTTTCCAAAAATACTAGGCAATGTTCCCTTGATTGGGAAAAAGACATGTGCCAATGGAGTCCCACCAATAAGGATCCCTATCAAAGCCTATAGAGATCAAATTTTAAAAGGAATCAGATAAGGTCCATTCCTGTTTTAAGAATGTGCAAGTTGGCAACAAAAGGACATGCCACTTACCCCATACAGAGGAGGATTTGTAATACGTTTAAACCAAATAGAGGACATTTGAAGGAAAGATATTTTTGTATCCCCATATGATGGAGAAGTTTCAGAAAATGCAGTATTGAACATCTGATAACCATAACTCCATAGAAAAGGAGACCATCCAATCATAACGAGAGCCACAAACCTAAAACAGTGGACAATCAGTGTGAGGACACCTGAAAACTAGCAGAATTAAGCAAAACTAGAGGCTAGAATAACTAGAAAATGTAACTTACCCATTTGCCATACCAGCATCATTAGGTGAAAGTATTCCCGAAAGTATCACCTGTAGAATCTCAGGTCAGAAGAAGAAAAAATCAAGTCAAGAAACTAGCAAACTTCCTGTATGCACCATACCCCTAGATATCCCTCGATAAGCTGCTTCCTTTTAAGAAATGGTTAAAATAGAAAAAAATTGGCAAAGAATTCAATGTCATGGGGATGTGCTAAAGATACTAAGCAAATACAAGACAGTTAATTCCTTGTGAATGAATTTTATCTCAAGGTTCTGAATGAATTCAAATGCTAAAATAAAATGCAACTGTGTTCTATCTTTTTCTGAAGCATTCCCAAGCTAATGAGATGTTTCCATATGAAATAGTAAATAATGTTAAATATATATATTTAGTTTTTGTTTATGTAAATTCTCTAGAAGCTCCCATCTCTTTCTTTTCTAATAATTAATAAACTTCCATGTATACCGACCTTTCTTCTTTCAAAAGATTGCTACTTCTAGAACTAGTGATCTCTTGAGTTTTCTCTGATGTAATAATCAGGTCAAATGAAACTAAACCCATGGGATAATGGAGAAACTACTCAATCAAGAAGGTGACCAGGACTTGGAAACATGGAAAAATCACAAAAGTGGAGCATTTTGATGCATGATAATCTAAACAAGGTGGTCTAGAACATCTCAGAAAATCTTCAGCAAAGTTGCAGACTGTAAACTAAGTAGAAGGGCAAGAATGGTAAATGTAAAGGTGGTGAAAGCATCATCTACCACGATGAACACACAGTATACTACTGTGAACATGTGCACCTTGGTGAATGCATGATCACTAGTCTAGCAAAAGCAGCAAATGCATGACTATCAGGACAAAGAGCAAACATTGAAGGGTTTTGGCATTTGAATCAATTTATTTCAGGTTCTTCCATTTTGGCACAACTGAAGGATGGTGGAATTGTAACGTCCCCTTCTGCTGAGTAGCCGGAAGCATCCTTTTTGAGCCTATTTAATTCCTGTAGGCTGATTTCAGGCTTTGATAGGGAATAAATTAACTAATTAAATAAAGTTGTCCAATAAAATAAATTTCCAGATGACTTTATTCTAATTAATTTAATAAAGTGACTTAAATAATTTAAAAGGAGAATATTATAAAGCCACTTTATAAAAGTGTTTTAAATGATATATTCTGAGCGAGAAAGTAAAAGTGACTTCGGGAAAGTTCTATGGGAAAATATAAAAGGTGATTTTGAAGCACATGCTTGATTCCATTTTCTTTGCGGAGACTTGAAGCTTTCAGTAAGAGAAAACCTTAGGAAGAAAACTCTAAGGGAATTGATTTTGGTGGTGAGACATTTACCCTGGTCAATTTTGCAAGTGGAATCACACAGATTTCATGTAGGTGCGGAACGACTGAAGATTAGATAATTTGAGAAGTCTTGCAAGCAAGTCAAATTATCTTCAAATTTACAGGTAGATAATAAATTTGTGCGTTGTGTGCGCAAAGTGGAGAGTACAAATGACAATGGTGGATAATTTAAAATAATATATTTTCTTTAAGCTGGTACAGCCTTACCATTTTCCAGCTCTATAAGAGCCATACCACATTCAAACACCAAGTAAAGTGGGCAGGACTATTAATATTGGGAGTTTAATAACTTCGAGAACTTTCAACACCAAATCATCAAGGGTCATTGCAGCTTTGGAAGGTCAATAAAGGTGGTGCAGCAATTGCAAAGTGGAAGAGTGCTACTTAATATGTGGCCTATGAGGCTGTCGCACATTATTCGAGGAAACTGTACTATCTCTTGTACTTGCCGTATAACCATTTGGGGGGTAAAAGAAAAGTTAAGGAGTTCTTGGTGCATCACAAGTCAGCAATTTGGATTGTATATATTATTGTTTTATTACAAAATAAATCTGATGTAAGTTCTGGGTACAACATTTCTATATCAACAATATATATAAAATCCTCCATTGAATATTTATATGCAAAAGAAATGGGTGTGAATGTTGTTGTCATTACTATGAAGTTTGAAGCGTGATGTTGCAACGAATATTGGTAATATTTCTTCAAAACAAGTTGAAACTTAATCAGAACAACCACTATACAAACTGTTTGACAAAATGCCTATGTAAAACTTTGGACTTTGGAATCATGTAATGATAAATGTGTAATTCAGAATTTAGTTGTAGCTACTTTGATTATAAGAGTGGATAAATTATTCATATTTGGATTCCTACAAAAGTGTTTGACGAAGTGTTTGTCTAAGAAAATTTGTGGAAGTTTCAAATTTAGTCAAAATATTTTGGTAGGGGTTCTTACAATAGTATTAGAGTGAGAACTTACCAACCTGTTGTGACCTTTTCACACATCGCCCCATCGCTGATGGGGACCCCAGTTGCCTGCTAGTTTTTAGGGTTCTGTCTCCTTGCAACGGTTACATGAGATCACTTTGCCAAGAGTTTCAGGTCAGTTTGCCGAGAGTCACCCGAGCCGAGTCAGTAATTCATGCTTGAATCAGTGCGTAGACGTCATGGAAGCGCTCAGAAGGCCCAAGAGACGAAGATCGACTGTAAATTCGGCCAATTCTGAGACTTCCTATTTTTTAGGAAAAGTTGCTTTTTCGATTTTTCATTTTTGGCATTTTTGGACCAAACGAGGTTCCCTATTTTTTAGGGTTGCTTTTTCTATTTTTAGAAAGTTTCTATTTTTGGAAAGTTTCTATTTTAGAAGGGTCCCGAGTTCTGAAAACGCACTCAGAAGTTCGAAAAACTCAATAGAACTCTCAGAAAATCGAATTGAAAATTTTGAAAATTTTTCGAAAAATCTGGAAAAAACAAGTAAAAAGCATGAAAATCAGACTGAAAACGTTCAAAAATCTGGAAAAACCAGTCAAAACCAGTTCAAAATCAACCAGATCTGAGGTTGAAATCATAAAAATCAACTCAAAAATGGTGAAGTTTGTGAGAAATCTGTTCAAATCTGGAGAATTCGCCATGGAAGAATGACAAAGGAAGGTGGAAAATCTGGAAGGTCATGAAGCTCGCCCAGCAGCTAAGAAGGATATCCAAAGAAGTCATGAAGTCCGCCCAAGACCATCCTCCAGTCCGCCCATGCAAGGTCCGAATCCTGAAGTCCGCCATGCTAGGAAGTCCGCCAGGAAGTGTCCTAGAAGACCTTCAAAGTCCGCCATCTTCATCCTAGACCCCTTGGAAGTCCGCCATCCACTAAGAGGTTCGTCCTAAGAGGTCTCAAAGTCCGCCATCTGCCAAGGAGGATATCCTAATGCCATCTAAAGTCCGCCCTTGATGTGCTAAAGACCCTCAAAGTCCGCCTTAAGCTTGAAGACTCGTCCAAAGTGCTTGTGAAGTCCGCCCTTGAAAGGTGGGACTTGGCTGAAAGCTATTGAAAGTCCGCCTAGGCATGAAAGTGAGGAAAAATCAAAATATTTGCTAAGTGTTGGCGCCCAGCTAAGGAGAATTTCGAAATTTGGTTAAGTATGAGAGCCTAAAGGGTGGAGAATCCTTTCCAAAGGGATAAAGTGATAAGAACAAATGCTAAAGTGTTAAGGAAATCCGCCCTAGAAAAGAGGGACGTCCAAGATGTTCATCCTAAAGACTTACAAAGTCCGCCATATACTTGGAGGAGGTTAGCAAGGTACCAAAGAAGTTCATGATGCCCGTCCAAAATGTCAAGGAGGTCCGCCTAAGATGATAAGATGATGATTTTTGGCTAAGTGTCAATGCCAAGTCCAAGAAAAAGTTCGAAAATTTGCCTAAGTGAAGAGGCTAAGGGATGAAAAATGAAGACGTTGGCTAGGAAGTATGACGCTTTCGAGAGGACAAATGCCAAGTTTGAAAGGACATGTGCTAAAGAAGATCAAGAATATGGCAAAGAATAAAACGGAATGTGCCTAACACGATGAGGAAAAGAGGTAAAATTTGCCTAAGTATGGAGAAAATGCGAAGAAATTGTCAACTTTGACCCAAGAAAAATGCGCAAGGCAAAGAGAAAGGAAGGATCGTCCTTGGCCAGAAGGAGGAAGAATATGTCAGACATCAAGGAAATTCGCCTAACGAAGACATTCGGACAAGGATTTTGCCTAGAAAAATTCGACTGAGCAAGGAAATATTTGACTTTGGCAGAACAAAATAAGCTTAAAATCTCGCCTCGGCAAAGAAAAATAGGGATCTGGCAATTAAATTTTCGACGGAATGGCTTAAGATTTGGTTTGGCTAGACGAAATTAAGGACAAAATTGGAAAATAAACTCTCAGCCAAGAAAAAATGGAGGAAAATCGAGATAGCCATGGGTCCAAGACGAACGGGTTGGATTTAATTAAAATATTTTTAATATTTTAATAATTAATTTTCAACTATTTGGAAATTTGAAATGCCTTGGACAAAATCAAAATTGCCAAACACGAATCAGACGAAAGTAAAGCACGCCAGGCGGAGATGAAATCCGACAAGAAGAAAATTAAATTCACCATGAATTTAATTAAATTATTTAATGTTTTATTTAAAAAGTTGAAAAATCAAAAAAATAAACATTAAATAAAAAAAATCGAATTTTTGAAGATCAGTAAGATTTGTCCGGATAAGTTCGAGACTGATCCTTGTCGGAAGATAAAAGGAAAGTTGCCTGTTTGGATAAATGAAAACAAATCGAGATCGAGAAAGATTATGGCAGTTGCTAAATCGAATTCAATCCTTCAGCATTATAATGAGTTTCAGCAACTCATTTTTCACACACAGCTGAAGAGAAATTTAATCTTTCTCGAAATTGTCAGGCAATTAATTCGTCCATAAGCAAAGTCGAATTTTCCCAGAGAGAGAAGCAGTGTTATGCTGAGGAATTTTTCGCGGGAAAAGAAAAAGAGATTTATTCAAAGCTGAATTCTTCTTGAAGAGGGGCGCACTTTTCAAAAAAATCAGATTTTTAAATCTGATTTGCATTTAACGTTCCTTCGCTGAGGTTTGGTGATTGGTCAATTAAATTCGCTATCTTTTCATGTACTGTCATCTTGACGAAGCTCTGGCAAAATTTTCAATTCCATTCAAGTCACTTTCAGCTTGCTTTTTCGCAGCAAATTAATTATGTGAACAGCTGAAAGTCAAATTTTCAAATCCAAGGCACGAGGTTTAAATTATTTTAAAGGTCTTTATATTAATGTTAATTTTATGACTGCAGGTTGACGGACACGGCAGGAGGATTATCAAGGAAGCTGAAAATGAAGTTTGCCAGCAAGGGTGCCCAGAAAGAGACCAAAGTCATCTCAAAGTGGAAGAATGTCATGGACACTGACCTCGGACATGTGGATTTTGACGAATTCAAGAAAAGAGTATACGGTCAGAAGGGACTTCCCACAGCAATAGCCAGACGAATGGTCAGAAACGGGATATTCCAAGCAGCTGGATTCCCTCCGGCAATGGATTGTGCAGAGTTAATGGTAGAATGTGCTCGCCATTATGATGCCCAGAAAAGACAGATCATCGCCCCTGACGGAAGAGTCTTGGCACACTTGAACGAAGTTGCAATTCAGGAGACCTTCGGCATTCCAGAGCATTCAAGAACGGTCCATAAGACCAAAGAAGAAGCCAAAATGCTATATGACAGCAAGTCAGATTTGTGCGCCACAACAGTCAACAAGGTTTGGATGGACAAGCCAAAGCCGTCAATCAAGAAGTTGCCTAAGAGACCTCGCCGCACGGATTTCAAGGAGGATTTCGGAGATATTGTGCTGATGCTTAACAGAATAGCTGGCAACCCACAAGGCGCCTTCTTTGAGAGCTGGATGTACTATTTCATCGACGAGATCACCTCTGGAGTCAAAATGTTCAACTGGTCACGGATGATAAGTGACAACCTCCATGAGCAACTGATCAACCTTGAAGAGACCAAGTCTTTTCACATGAGTTCATATGTGATATACCTGTTGGCCAGATCATACAAGTATCCAGGATTGATCTGCAAAGGCAAAATTGGCAACGGGGAGAACGAGCTCAAGCCTTACGACTGCTATCCTCAGCTCCAATTGAAGGAGAAGACTCACTTCAGGAGGGTGCATGATGCATTCCTAATGCATATCACCAGAAAGCTCAAGGAGGAGTGCATCAAAGGCTGAGCCATGAAGCAAAAAGTCTTATCAGCAAATATGGGTCTTGGTTCATCCAGTTCCCTAAATTCACATATATCAGGATCCAGGGATTTACTGGAAATCCCTATAAATTGCCTATCTATCCGACTAATCGGATGATATTGCTCGAGGTTTTAAGACAATTAGAAGAGTACCAGAATATTCAGAGGCCGACCAAGAAAGCGTCCGTCACATTCCCATTCTTCATCGGGAACATGCTAGAGTACTGTCCATCCGCACAGGCAGCTGAGAGTGCACGGTTGGAGATCCAATGGTACCCTTTCACGGCATACAAGTCCAGGGTCAATTATGACCCACATCATAATATCCGGACAGTGGAAGGGAGAAAATATAAGCACAGGATGGAATTGGAGGATTTCTGGGCAAATGCTGCGGATGAATATGAGGTCAGACGGAAGATGTGGTCCAGGATGTCCTTGGATTTCATGAGAACAATTGAGTTCTGTCGAGTGCCTGATCAGCTCCAAGATGATGGAAACCACGTCCAGCCTCGCTTTGAGGAAAGCCGACCTCTCCCTCCAGTGAAATGGTCAGAGCCAGAGCACGCAGACCTAGCCACCCTAATGAGGCCAGTGACGAAATATTCTCAGTGGTGGGTTGATTATCATGTTCAGGAATTGAGACAGAAAGGAGTCACGCTCACATATGATCTGTTGAGCGAATCAGAGTCATATTCCTCTAATGCTGGTGCATCCCATCAGGACTTGGTCGGGATTGGAGAGAAAAGAAAAGAAATAATGCCAAGTGCTGAACCTGTTTCCAAAAGGCATAAAGGAGAGCCTTCTCGGTCAGCAGCATCCAGGAACATTGACCAGTTTGTGGCCAATATAGACGACTCCTTGGTGGAAATGCTTGAACCTCTTGCAGCTCAGGAAGTAAATGATGAGCCTATTCAACTAGATGATGAAGAGCCTGCGTCACCAACAGGCACAGAAATTTTAGGTTCAGACAATGACATGGAAGTCCGGGATAATGACTTAGAGGAAGGAATGATTTCCGCCCTCAGAGGGATAGTGGATGTTCCAAACGAGGACGAGGTTCAAGTAGAGGATGGCATTGAACAGTCGACCATTCCAGACTGGCTGTTGGAAAGGATGAAAATCCAGGTGCCTGCTGAGGCTCAACAAGAAGAAGAGATGATACTGCCGATTTCTTGGCAAGATTAGAGCAGGTTGCAGTCAAGAAGCCCGCCAAGAAGTTCTCCACCATTCAGAGGAACGAGACAGGCAACCGTTCCGTGCACATTGCAGTGCCTACAGTGGACAAGCCACAGGACGAAATCACTCCACAGGAGTATGCTATAACCACTGTTGACCTTGGTCCGACCTCGAAAGGTCAGGAAGTAGAAGAGCTAGATAATTCCGTCTCGACCATTAAAGCGAGACTGGAAAAGGAAGTGACCAAGAAGAAAGAGTATAAAAAGGAGGTCAAACGTCTCAAAGAATATATACAGCATTTGACCCAGCCACTTGATCAGGGCAATGCGACCGTTCCTCCTCTCCTCAATTCATCACAGGAGGTGACTAGGGAAGTTGAGCATGGAATGGTGACGGCCAGGGAAGCACAAGGCTGGATGGCAAGTGAAGGCACGGAAGCGGCCTTGTTCATGGAAAAGTTGGCGCTGGCTTATGGACGAACCTCTTCATTTCTTTCCAGATTGATGGATATGGCAGAAACGTGGGAAGGTATCCCGGATATGCAAGAAAGGCTTATTCCAAGCCTTAGAGTTTTGAAGAGCACTCGAGGGAGGAGTTAGTTGATAAAAAGGTGATTGCTGCAGGGCAGCATATGATTTTCATCACTGGTTTTGGGCAGTGACAATACGAGAAGAAGTCTTGGAGAAGGCAAGAGTCGATGGGCTTGGAATTGAAGAACAGGTCAGGAAAATCCAGGAGAAGATTTGCATGATAACTACAGATGTGTTCGACCGTGAAGTCATCCGGGAGAACGACATGCAGTTGGAGAGATTGAAGCATAAAGTTCAAGAAACTTTCTTCTCGACCACTGGACCTTTCTTGAAACAAGACTTTGCGAGAGTGGCAAGACTCTCATCCATTCGAAAGGATTTTGAGAAGCAGGAGGCAGATTGGGAAGGTACTTTTGCTAGATGTGCTGAGAAGTTGGACGGACTGAATTCCGGATCAGCATGCTGCCGCCTGTCACGATGGACGAGGTCATTGCAGTAGTGTCCAGATTCGCCAAGCACAATGCTATTCAGATGGATAAGGACGCCTCTCCTAGATTATAGCTGGAACTGCCACTTTTCTGATAGTTTTCTGATGGTTAACTCTTGTTATTTTGGGAAACCCTAATTAGGGTTTGGTTGTAATAATCTCGGCCGTTGATCTTGTTTTAATCTCGGCCCTTCATTTCATTTTTGGAGCTCTATATAAACTAGTGCTCTCTCATTTTCATTTTGTGTGGAGACAGATTATGTATATTGTCGCATTGAGACTATTTTGAATGATAAAAGCTCTTGAGCATGATTTGCCTTGAATCACTTCTTATTGTTGAATAGTAAGCGAGGTTACATATTATCTTCCGCCATAGATTAGAATTAAAGTTAGATTAAGTAGAATTTGCTTTGAAAGTTGTTAATTGAATGAGAGATTGATCGCATTGACTCAATGGTGAAGTGTAGCTCATACTTTTTTCGAATGGATGATTTGCATTCGATTTGTAAAGTTAGCCTGAGCTCTTAAACGTGGAAGCTTAACTTCAACCTCATTCGAGGTGTGAAAATTATTCTCACAAACCCCTTGAAGATTGCACCCACTTTGCGTATGTTGTCCTGCAGGAGGCGAAACAAAGTGTGGTTTATTTCTCTTCACCGAGTCCTTACTGTCTCTTGAGTTCTTAGGCATAGACTAGATTCCCTAAACCCTATTCTTTTTGCCATTTTTTTGAGATCCATTGAAAGTCCTAATTGAGAACCTTTAAAGATAAATTTCCTAAGTCCCGAACTTGTGCAGACTTTCTACGTAAGTCCCCTTGTTTATTACCAGCATTATCACAACGACCATTGAGCTTATCCACACGTCGAGACCCGACTAAAGAAACCTTGGAATCGCCTATGCGGTGGTTTTTCAAGAGAGGATAGAGTGTCTTTGGACATTTTTATTCTGATGTTTGGTGAATGATAAAACATACATCAACACAACCTAGAGGGTTTATAACTAGTGGAATGTTTGAAACTAATTTATGAATCCCGAGGATAGAGAATACATCACCTATAGGAGAAGACAACAGTTTTAAAAGTTAGATTTTGAGGAAGAAAACAGTATGCGTGACACAAATGAGCAACAAAATCCTAGTACTATACAAAAATTAAATGACTTGGATAGAGGACAGCAACAATTGGTTTGGTTACTCACTGAATGGATACAAAACAATGCCAATCAAAACAATGCAGGAAATACAATGGCAACCCTAGAGAGGCAAGTAACAATAATATCCCAGAAAACAACAACTCTAGGGCAGCTAGAAGAACAACACATAAACCTCTAATGCCTAATTTCTTAGAAGCACCACCAAGAGTACAAGCAGGACAACGGGAAAGTGGTGAAGTTTTTGCAGACTATTTGAGAGAATACCAATCATTTGGTGATGAATTTCATGCAGCTATGTCCTTAGCAGATTTTTCTTAGGTGAAGTATAGGAATAAGCCCAAAGGAGATAGGTGGCAAGGACCTATTGATGTGTTTTTTGTGACCGCACCAAACAACAGAATAAAGTTACCAACGGCTACTCTATTCTCTCTTGATCAAAGTATTCAACATGCTAAGATTGCGAGAGAGTTCATACTTTCAACTCCAAGGTTCCTTCTATGCAATAGATAGCCTCAGTTGGTTCGTTGTGATTTTGCTGGTATCACGAGGGGACTTACGCAATTGTTCGACAGTCAACAGCAAACAACAGATTAAAGGGATTTTCGTGGTTCGAATGATTTGTCAGGTACGTGCAAGGTTCCTAATACTAACCAAGAAGTGTACTAAATTTAAATGAGTGCAAGGTTTAGAAAGTCTAAATTCTATGCTAAGTGCGGGATATGGAGCTCAACTTCAGCAAACTTCAACCAGACTTTGCTTTGCCTCGCGTCGGACAGCCTCCACAAAGTTGGTGCAATCTTCAAAGAGGTAGTTGAGGATATTTAGATTACAATTCAACATGTAAATACCATCACAACAATGCATACTAACATGACAATCATAATTGAAGTTAACTGCGAAGTGTTCCAGTTGACCACGCAGGGCAAACCTATCATCAATAAGCTTGCTAGTGGTATGGATTTAGACGAAGCTGCTTAGATTAAACACCACATTCCATTACTATCATCTACTTGCATGAAACAAAATCTATTTACTTTACTTTAAAAATCCTACTTGAAGTAGAAGGACGAAGAAACCTCGCTAGCTACTCACAACAAAAGATGAAATCATCGTCAATGAAAATTCTTTTTATTGAGAGGGTGTTCACAACAATTTCTTACAAAGTTTTCAAAGGAAAAACTTTCCTTCTTCTCCAAACTATGCTAAAAAACTATGCTAAGCTATCTCAACTAGCCTCTCCGCTATAGTCTCTAATCTCTAATGTCTAATCTCTAATCTATGTGCAAATGAGGGGGAGTGCCCCTTATATAGCTAGCCAATCTCAATGGACAGTCCAGATTGAATTACAATGGACAGCTCAGATTGAGCCACATCAGCCCTAGACTAGATTCTGCCATAGTAACCGCCAGAAGGTGGAGTGGTGCAATTAATAAGCACAAAATGACAGATTCCTCCTTTGACCATTATGGGCAATTAATGCCCACTACCCTTCCAAAAGATTCTCATCCAAGATTGTGTTCCCATTGTTCTTCTCTCCGACCGCGAAAGCAACAAATCAAGCCAGTACTGTATCAACTTCCTATTTTGAAATGGCTGGAGTGAGATTAAGCTGAAACTCGAGGATGGCGATTGTTTGCTCTTGCCGGATACAAGATTTTCTCCAAGCCTCGATGGATTCCTAAGTGCTCAGGATAATAGTGGAGAAAGTGGACACGTTCTCAAAGTCATCTTCAGCAAATTTTCTTACTTCAGAGAAGAATGGAAGCAATTTTCCCTTCAAGCCATCCACTGTCACCTCCTCAAGAGCTAATCGTTTTGTGAACAATGCCTCGAGCGTGTTGAAGATACCTTCTCAGATGTTCCCCATGGCCTTCCTGTTGACGTGGTTTTTGTGACCGCACCAATCAGCAAAACAAAGTTTCCCAACGGATACCCTATTCTCTCTTGAACAAAGTATTCAGCATGCTAAGATTGCGAGTAAGATCATGCTTTCAACTCCAAGGTTCCTTTAATGCGAATAGACTCAGTTGGCTCGATGTGATTTTGTTGTGTTCTCACGAAGGGACTTACACAATTGTTCAAGATACTTGCAGTAAACAACAAATGTATGCTTCGAAAGGGATTTTTGTGCGAATGATTTGGCCTTGAAGTACGAGTTTCCTAAAGCTAGCCAAAAGTATGCGGAATTGAATGGCTGCAGAGATTTCGAAAATCTAAATTCTAACCTAAATGCAAGGGATGTTATGCTCAATTTCAATGAACTTCAAACAAACGTTGTCTAGCCTCCTGTTGGACAGCTTCAACAAAGTTAGTGCAATCTTCAAAGGATAAAAAGGATGTTCAAATCACGATTCAATAATGCAAGTACCATCACAACGATGCATAGCTACACATGAATCTTGATCGAAGTTAAGTATAAAGTATTCCAGTTGACCACGCAGGACAAGCTTACCATTAGCAAGATTGTTAGTGGTATGGATCAAAGAAGCCCACTTACATCAAACATAAGCATCCATATCTAACTATTAGCATGAAAGTTAAGTCCTACTTGAAGTCAAAGGAAGAAGAAACCTCACAAACTACTCACAACAAAAGTTGAATTCACCATCAATGAAATGCTTTTATTATGATTAGCCTTCGTAACAATCTCTTACAAAAATTCTCAAAGGGAGAATTCCCCTTCTTCTTCAAACAATGCAATGAAAACTACTCTAACTCAAAATGTCTACTCTCTATTTTGCTCCAATATCCACTAATTGCTGACTACTTCTGATTCTAACTAGATTACAAATGAGGGGGACTCCCCCTTATATAGCTGGCCAAGTCCAACGGATGGCCCAGATTGAATTACAATGGAGGGCCCAGATCGAGCCACCTCAGCCCTAGACAAGCTTTGCCCTAAAAACTGCCAGAAGGTGGAGGAGTGGTGTCATAAATGATCCCAAAAATAGTAGATTCCTCCTTGACCACTATGGGCAATTAATGCCCACTATCCTTCTAGAAGATTCTCGTCCATGACTCGGATTCCCTTGCTCCTCTCTGACCGCGTATGCTACGAATCAGGCCAGTATTTCATCAACTTCCTCCTCAGAAATTGCTGGAGTAAGATTAAGCTGATATTCTAGGATAGCCACCATCTATTCATGTTTATCACAAGACTTTCCCCAAGCCTCTATAGAATCCTGTGTACTCTGAATAATTGTTGAAAATGTCGAAATGTTCTCAAAGTCCAGTTGAGAGAACATCTTCATCTTGGAGAAGAAAGGTTGCAACCTTGCCTTCAATCCGTCAATTTCAACCTCCTCAGGAGCCAGCCTCTTGGCGAACAATGCATCCAACATGTTGAGGATACCCTTGTGAATATTCCTCATCGCCTTCTTAATCTTGGAGGACTCCACAGCTTCCGTGTCGAAGAAGCCCTTTCCAGTGAATGCCGCCGAATGCCACCCACGAAAATCATACCTGCCGCCTGCCTGGATCACTCCCTCATTCACCAAAGTTTGCGTGGGCACACGCATCAAAACAGCAAGGCGAGGAATAGTTTTGTCCTGAAAAATATGGGTGTCTCCCCAAGCTTGCTCGACACCATCTAAGCGTGAAAGGATACCAGATGCATTCTGAAACGATGAGACAAGATCGGCCATGAATTTTTCTGCCTCAGTGCGGACACCGCTTATCCACTTGTCTCCCTCTCGTATAGCTCTCCTCATCTCCTCAAGCCCACTGATTGGTTCTCATGGTAGCTCAGGTGGAAGCTCTACCACCGGATTCTCCTGAGCAACTGGATGTGCTAGATGTTGCACATATTCGACCAATGCCTTGTGCTCCTTCTTCAATCTTTTATACTTCCCTTCCTTTTTCACCAGCCTGTCCTTCAACACTTGCAATGAACTTTCAGCTTCCTCAACCACCTGCATTCCGGAGGGACGTCCCAATTCGATTGTGGTGACTATGTAATTTTCTGGCATTGCGTCACTTAAATCATGATCCTCCCTTGGAACAGCAATATGGAGGCTGCGTGAACCAGCCTCATTGGTCTCCATCCTCGTATACTTCCTTGCTCTCTTCCTTTTAGGCGACTTACTTGTCCTGTTTAGAAGCTCCTCCATTTCAATTGCCAGGTCAGTATCATCGTCCTGATCCCTCCTTATTGCATGTGAGAGACAATTGCGCTGAATGTCGTAAATAATAAGGGGCTGCTCTTCAGTTGCCTCTACTTCACGAACCTCCTTTCGAGCAGTATTTTGTCGAGGCTCGTCTATCTCCATACATTGACTCCTCTCCTCATGAGCTTCAACCCTTGATTCTATAACATCCTCTTCTTCTTCGAAAACATGACCAGAGTGGGTATCTGTTTCCGTTTCCTCCCCTTCATCTGGCTAATTGGCACCTTCAGGATCAGTAACACTTTGAGTATCCAACTCTCTCAACATTGGTTGGTTAACCTCTCCAACCTCTGGTTCTTCATTCCTTCGAGCCCTCTGATCTGCAAACAGTGAGACTTCGCGCACACTGGAGGAATGGGTCACCAACCAAGTAGATGATGTGTCTTCTAATCCCTGAGGTTCCAGCTAAACAAGCTCTTCCTGCTGTGGTGACTCCATAGCTCGGGCAATTTGTCTCTTCCTTTTTGCCATCACCGGTGGCCTTTTATCACCCATGAGGTCGTACGTGAGGGCAACTGACCTTCTCCTCCATCTGTGAACGCGCTCCTCTACCCAAGCCCTTGTAAAAGTCAAAACGGGAATAGACAAAGTGTCTAGATCCGTAATCCTCGGCTCAACCCAATCTAGTGGTGGAATCGGTGTGTTCTTTACTGATTCATAATCTGGATGAATTAGCCTAGTATCCTCTTCGACTTGATCCGGCACTTGGACCACTTCACATTCTCTGATTAATTTGAGAGGCAACCTCGAAAACATTCTTTTTCTAATCTCAGCCTCGTCTCCAGCATTCGCCCAAAAATCTTCCAACTAAGCTTTGTGTCTGACTCCTCACCTTGCACTGTTCCAATTTTCCCTCGAGGATCAAAATCTTGCCGGTTGGTATGAAGAGTCAACTTATAGAACCGCAATTCATCCTCAGCTTCCTTGGCTGCTTGCAAAGTAGGGCACTCTTCAAGTGAGTTTCCCAAAACAATGGGAAAGTGCAAACCTCCCTTCTTCTTTCTCCTTATGATTTTGTCGTAGGCCACCAGTTGCCTAGACAGCTCAAGCAGTATCATTCTATTCATGGGGTACCTCGGTAGTCTGTAGACGTATGAGTCGTACCCCGGCAGCCTCAAATAAGTAAACTTTGGGAATTGGACGAACCAAAACCCATACTCTTCTATCAACATTTGTGCCTCTTCAGATATTCTCTGTTGCAGCCTCCGCTGAAGGGTCCTTGTGATATACATGGTGAACGCATCGTTTACTCTCTTGAAGTCAACCGTGTGTGTGAGATGTAACTGTCTACAAGATTCATGAATCTTGAACTGATTAAAACCACAGCCAATCGGCTCTTGGTATGCCAACCCTCTGTATTTTGTCATCCGAGCTAGCATGTAGATGACGTACGAGCTCATGTAGAATGTTCTCGTTCTCCTCAGATTCTGAAATTGCTCATTGATATTATCACTGATCATCTGGGCCCAATTTACTTCCACCTTCCCCTCGAGCACCACACTAATGTAAAAAAACATCCATGGCTCGAACACATACGACTGCGGGCTGCCGTTAACCCTGCTGAGCAACATAATTATATCACAGTACTCCTGTTTCAGCTCCTCTGAAATTATCTGCTTTGGCAGCCTGGCAGCAGGAGGCTTTGGCTTTCGCATCCAAGTGGTGTTGATCCTCTTCATGCACTTCTCGAAAGATGTGGCATACATCTTGTCAGCCTTTTCTTTGGATTTATATAACATCTTGTTTGTAGCCAGGATCCCAAACGCCTCGCCAATTGCGTCAGGTGCAAAGTTGGCCAATATCATACAGTCCGGAGAAACAATAGTCCGATCGTCTGGGTTGTAGAAGTTTGCGCACTCCAAAATCAGCTCTGGACAACAAACTGCTGGTTGGAACCTTGCCGTTGCATACAATCCGCTCTTCACGATGTTGCGCAATGCTTCCGTCGAAAGATTGCCACCTTGCCCATATATCCTTCGCACGAAGGCCTCGAGGTTGAATGATCCGAGGTTGGTGTCCGTCAAGTTCCCGAACTTTGACACGATCTTAGACTCCGGAATGAAGGACTTCTTCAAACTCTTGATGATCGCCTGCCTTGAGGCGTTTTCTTTAACAGCTTCATTATTTCCTGCCTTAGCTCCAGCTTTGCTTGTTCTAGCAACATCAGCTTTTCGTCCTTCGACCATCTGCAAAACAAGAAGCAAACATTACACTTCAAACTTTTTAAATAAAAAATCACGTGAGACGGCTGGCGAATGGAGTTGGCTGCAAAAGTAAATACAAGTTAATAGTTTCAGCAGTATTACTTCCAACTTCAAACCTCGGTATATTTAAACTTCGAGAATTAACACTTCGAACTTCAACAATTTGCAGCCAAAAGAATTTTCAGCTCTCCGGAAGGAATTAACTCTAGCAATCCCAACTTCGAAAAATGCTTCAAGTTTCGGCAACTTTCAACAATTTTAAATCAACAACTTCGAAAGTTATAATCAGCAACTTCGAAGGTTTCAACAATTTCAAATCAGATTTGATTCTAAACATTTAGCAACTTCAAAAAATTTAAATCTTCAAGCTCAAGCCATTTCGACTTCCAGCATAATTAAACGATTTCAGCCTTCAGCAACTTTCAACTTCAAAAAACACATCAACTTTCAGCAAAATATTAAATCTCAGCAACTTTAAATACTTACCTTCAACAACTCCAAATCTTTGAGAAATTCAAACTCTTTGGAAAAATCGAACTCAACACTTCTCAGCAACCTCGGAAGATTTTTAAATCACAGCAACTCAGAAAATCAATCCCCAGCAACTCCAAGCAATTTCGACTTTAACAATTTCAGCTTCTTGAAAAATCGAATTCAACCCCTCACACACTTTCAGCAACTCTCAACTTCAAATTTACTCACAACTCAACAATCACTCTCAACTCTTCAGCATAAATCTCAGCTTCGAATTTTGTGAGATGAGAATGAAAATCCTCGAAGTTTTTATAACCAAAAGCTGGTGCTAATTTTAGCAGATGCCATTAATTCTCTTCATCATGACTTACGCATTTGCTAAATTTGAAAGAGAATATTCCAGTCGTCTTACAGTCGTCATAGCAATTTGCTATTCAAGGAGATTCTTTCTTCGATTTAAATTTAAAACTTCCCTCCCGACTGCCAGTTACCTTCAGTGATTTCGACAAAATCATTTTACTTCGATTTGAAATAATCTCATGGCATATTTAATTTATTAAAATTTAATTCAAATGCCATTTTAATTTATTTCACCAGCGTCTGTGAAAATTCGATGTCAACACTTTAAAATGGCTAGGCGAAATTTATTTTCCGTCCGTAATAACTCCAAAATAAATTCCCCTTACTTGAAATCGTTCGAATTTTTAAAATTTCATGTGTCGAAATTTAAAGGGGAATTTAAATTTAATACTTAGGAAAATAATTAAATTAAATTTTAATTTAATTTCTCCGACTTAGGCAAATTTCGCAATTAATTGCCTAGAGAAATTTTTATTTCTTCCAAACGCCTTTTGAAGATTTTAAATGCCATTGAACATCTTCATTCGATTTTCTACATTTGAGGGGAGAAACTTTAATTTTCAAACATTTTAATATCACCCCTGCACATAACATGTTAAACTTCTATCTCCAACGCCCCTTAATTTATTCTTTAATCTCCTCTTTTGACTTAGGCGCACATGTGATCTCCATCTTTTAATTTTTATTTTTTTTTAAACTTGAAGCTTAGAAGGCACTTCCAAATTTCCACGCCTTAATTAGTTTTCTAGCCTTTTCCCTATGTAAGGCGCAAATAGTATGTAGAGGTTTCATTTTGTGACTTAGACAATTTTCATTTTAAACACTTCCCCTCTCCAAGCGCAAATCTTAGAGTCTCTTTCAAATTCGTGACTTAGAAGACTTTGAGTTTTTTTTTTTCTTCAACACGCCTTAGAATATTTTTCTTTAATCTCAAGTTGTTAGGTGTATCCGATAGGGGTGAGTCCATCTTCTTTCAAGGGCACAATTAGACTTTTCAACTTTCAGTTTACATGCCTTAGGAAAATTTCAAAGTTCTGGCAGAGTGGGGCGCAAATCGCAAGGGGAGCTTTGAGTTTGATGACTAAAAAAATTTTTATCTCCCATGACCTTGGGCGCAAATCACCCCCTCTTCTTTTAATTTCGAGTTTCCACATTTAATCAATACTTTCCCTCTTTGTTCAAGACACAAATAACTCCCTCTTCTTCAACTCTCAGGCGCAAATGAGAGGTCAAGGACTTCCATTTTAAATTCGTACGCCTTAGTTTTACTCTCCAGACTTCTAGTCTAAGTCCAGGCGCAAATGGAGGGTGGAGCTTCCCCTTTGTCACTTTAGAAATTTTTTAATCTCCACTTTTTGCTTTAGGGGTGAAGTTCAAATCTGCAACACTTAGCATTCTTCAAATTCTCTCTTTTGGTCTTAGGCGCAATTCTACCCCTGGCATTCCATTTTATCAACACTTAGAAAAATTTCAACCTCTTTTACCTTGGGCGCATATAACCCATAGAGCATCCAATTCGTGCTTTAGTCAAACTTTGAGTTTCTAACTTCAAGGGCGCATATCATCTATGGAGTTTCCAATTAATGCCTTAAGAAAATTGCGAGTCATCCATCCCTCACATTGTCAGGCGCAAATGAGCTATGGAGGTTTTAGTTTTAACACTTTGGCAAAATTGGAGTCTTTCTTCTTAAGGGCGCAAATCACATGTCTAACTTCCATTTTGGAGTGGGGCGCATTTTGGAGTAGGCACTTTCAGTTTAATGCCTTAGTCAATTCATTCTTTTCAGGGGCGCATTTGATAAGCCAAGGTTTCATTTTCCACGCCTTAGTGAAACTCTTCAAAGTAGGGCGCATTTAGTGGGGTGTGCTTTCAATTGGGGGCGCATTTACTACATGGAACTTTCAATTTGTACCTTGGGCGCAAATGGCCAGGTGAGCTTAGAGGCGCAAATCATATGTTGTGCTTTCATTTTGACACTTAGGCGAATTTCTATTCTTCAATGCTCAGGGGCGCAAATAGCCTGGGGAGCTTCCACTTTTGATCACCTTTCCTTGCTAGGCGCAAATCACATAGGCAACTTTCAATTTCACGCCTTAGAGTGTTTTATATTCTCCTTTCAACTTGGTGGGCGCATCTTGGCCATAGAGCTTCCAGTTACACCATGGGCGCATTTGGCATGTTGAACTTTCAACTTCGACACTTAGAAAAATTCACTTCCAACACCTTTAAAGAGGGGCGCATTTGACACATGAAGCTTTCAGTTTTAATGCCTTAGAAACTTTTTATCATCCCTCCTCAAGCCAAGCGCATATGACCCCTTGAGCATCAATTTTAATGCCTTAGGCGGATTTTTCATACTTCAACATCTTTAGGCGCATTTCACCCTACTAACTTCCAGCTTTCAAACTCTTCAAGCTCAAGTGCATTTTGGAGGGTGTGCTTTTAATTCTCCAGACTTAGTCAAATTTCCATTCATCTTCAGCTCCTCAAAGTGAATTTCGATGCCGGACTCCAAATTTTATCAAACCTAGTGGATTTCGTGCCTCTTGCCAGATTTAGGATGATTTCCTCATGCTAACCCTAATTCGCCCTGACTTTCTATTTTTAGAAAGTTCCTTGAATTTCGCGCCTTCAACTGAATTGACTCCAGAAAGCCTGATTTTCGCCCTGCTCTGAATTTCAATTGATTTGTGCTGTTGATGCGTGGTGCCTGTCTGCACCTGCTATTTTTAGCAACCTGCTAAAAATAGAAATTGCTTAGAAAGTCTCCAAATTTCATGTACCGATTGCCTGAAGTGTAACAACTATGGCTGGATGCTGCTTCTGCTTGATTGTCCTATTCCGACCTCGATTTTAGGAAACCCTAATTTCTCTGCCCATGCCTGCTAAAAATAGCAATTGCCTGATTTTCCATTCTCTGCAACTCTGTTTGATTGGAAATTCGTGCCAAGGGTCCTTATCACATGTCTGACCTGTTCAAACTGAGACTTGATCTTGACCTGCCATTTATAGCTGCTTCTGAAGTGACTTACTATTTATAGTAAGTGCTTGTTTTTGAGGCTTCCCTAGCTCCGTTTGAATTGAAATTTGGACAGCGTGCTCCTCGTTGATGAACTTGCTTGTTTGCGCTGCGCCTGAGATTGACTTTCTATTTATAGCCCGTGTCGAAAACACCTTACTAAAAATAGTAAGTGCTCCGATTGCCTTCAAATTTTGCCAGCAGACTCCCTGAAGGATGCCGATCGTGGTGGATACTTCAGTTTTGGACATTTTGATGTCTGATTCCTCATTTTTAGTCCTCAAGCTCGAAACACTAATTTTCCTGTATGTTCCTCAAATGAGCTCCGTTTGACCTCGTTTCAGTTGCATGATGATCAGTTTGTGGTTCTAAAGTGCTGAGCAGCTGCCCAAGTGGTACCTGCTAAATATAGAAAGTGGCTGAAAAGTGACCGACCGGTTGCTGGATGATTTTGCATGTTATACTGCCCGAAAAATCTTTAAAAACCCAGAAAAATCTTCAACATGCAAGCATTGGCTAAAAATAGCAAGTTTCAGAAAAGCGATCAGTTCCACTTGCATGTTACACCGTTGCGAAGCTCTTGGAAAACCCAGAAGGAATATCCTGACGTGCGCTGAGAAAATCTGCGTGCAAACCCTAATATCGGCCTCCGAAGGCCGAATGCTGAAAGTCGTTATCCTGCTTTGCATGTCATATCACTGCGAAGGTCTCGAAAAACCCAGAAAGAATCTCCGGACATGCATCAGAAAATGTAACATGTAGGCCCTAGAATCTGCTCTGGAAGCTGGACTATTAAAAATAGCAAGTTGTCCGTTTTTGCTCAAATTTTGTCAGAAATGAACTTGAAGTGTTCAGAATGTAATGAAGTTGTCAAAATGTGAAAATCCCGAGAAAATCAACCCTAAACTGACACTTACTAAAAATAGAAAGTTGGCAGAATTCAGTGAAAATTTAGGGGTCACCAGCTGGAAGTGTTGTAATAGCAGCGCTAGGCTCAAAAGCTGACCAACCAACTCAATTTGATCCCAAAGTAACCTAAAGATGTGAAACCCTAATATCAAACTTGGCGAAATTTTACGTTTAAGCTCGCGGACGGGAGCGTCCCCGGAAGACAGCTAGCAAAAAAGGAGCAGAAAGAGAGAGACAAAAACCAAAGCCAAAAGACCAGAATGGAGCAAAAATTTAGGGGTCCCCATCTTGAATGGGGTGATGTGTGAAAAGGTCACAACACTTCCTGACCTTGACTGACTCAGCCCTTGCCATGTCAAAGAAACCTTGGCCGGTGAATGCTGCGGAATACCAGCCTAGAAAATCATACCTATCTCCAGCCTAAATTACCCCTCTCAATCAAAGTTTGCACTAGCATATGCATCAGAGCACCTAGGCGTGGAATAGTCGTCCTGAAAAATATGAGTATCACTCCATGCTTGTTCAATGTTTTCCATACGAGAGAGGATGCTAGAGGCATGCTGAAAGGAAGAGACAAGGTCCTCAATGAACTTCTTAGCTTCAACCCGAACTCCACCGACCCACTTGTCTCCCAACTGAATTGACCTCTTCATTTATTTGATCCCGCTAACTAACTCCCGAAGATCTACCACTGGATTCTCCTAGGCACATGGACGTGCTAGATGTTGTACATAGCCAATTAACGCCTTATGCTCCTTCAACTTATTATATTTTTCTCCTTTTCGAAGCAGTCTATCCTTCAATTCCTGGAAGGAGTTTTCAACTTCCTCAATCACCTGTGCTCCTATAGGATGTCCTAGTTCAACTATAGCGATTGTGTAATTCTCGGGCATTGCTTCATCTCGATCACATTCTTCCCTTGGAACTGCAACATGGAGAGTGCGTGAACCGGACTCATCTGTTTCAATCCTGGAGTATTTTCTGGCTCTTTTCTTCTTCGGTGACCCACTTATTTTGTTAAGGAGTTCCTCCATCTCTATTGTTGGGTCGATGTCATCCTCTTAATCTCTTCTTATTCCATTCGTGAGCTAATTTGGAACAACCTGTTGAGTGTTGCAGACAACAAGTGGCTGCTCCTCCGTTGCTTCTACTTCATGAACTTCTACTCTAATAACAACATTTTGTTGGGGCTTTTCCGTCTCCATGTGTTGTATATCTTCCTCCAACTATAATACATCCTCCTCTAAACCTTGGGCTTCAAGCTTCGTAGAATTCTCATTTTCAAAGGCTGCCTCGATCACATGCTCCAATTGAGTGTCAGTTCCTATTTCTTCTTCCTCATCCTCCGGTTGGCCCTCACTCCTGGGAGCATTAGCACTCTAACTATCCAGCCCCCCAGGCAATGGTTGAGAGACCTCCTCCATTTCTTGCCTCTGACTCACAAATAATGAAACTTCTTGGACGCTTGAAGAGTGAGTCAGTAGTTGTGTAGGTGATGCTTCTTTTGTTCTCTAAGGCTCTAGTTGAACTAGGGTCTTCTTCCGTGGCTATGTAGTTTGCACGGCCTATTTTCTCTTCCTTGATGTAGGTGGCCTCTGATCTCCCATGAGGTTGTATGTGAGAGGGATTGATTTTCTCTTGAGCCTATGAACGTGTCTTTCAACCCAGCTTCTTGTGAATGTTAAGACTGGTATAGATAATGTGTCCAAGCCTGTGATCTCTGGCTCTGACCAATCAGGTGGTGGGACCGACGTGTCCTTTACTAACTCATAATCGAGGTGAATAATGCTAGCATCCTCATCCACTTGGCCTGGAACTTGAATAACTTCACATTCTTTGATCAATTTCAGGGGTAGCCTAGAGAACATCCTTCTTCTGATTTCAGCTTCGTCTTCTACATTTGCCCAAAAATCTTCAACATGAGCCTTGTGTCGATATTCTTTACCTTGTACTACTCTGATCTTTTTGTGAGGATCAAAGTCTTGTCTATTGCTGCGGAGAGTGAGGTGAAAGAATTGCAGTTCATCCTCTGCCTCTTTAGCTGCCTGGAAAGATGGACACTCTTCAATTGAATTCCCCATAACAATAGGGAAGTTCAGCCCTTCTTTCTTCCTTTTCTTTATGGTTTTGTCATAGGCAATGAGTTGCCTAGACACTTCCAACATCACCATTTTGTCCGTGGGGTACCTTGGCAATCTATAAGCATAAGAAGTAAACCCCTGCAGCCTAATATAAGTGAACTTCGGGAATTGGATAAACCAATACCCGTACTCCTCAATCAACTTTTGGGTGTCCTTGGATATCCTTTGTTGTGTTCTCCATTGAAGAGTCCTTGTGATGTGCATAGTAAAAGCGCCGTTCACTCTCTTGAAGCTGGAGGTATTTGTCAAATGCAGCTGCTTGCAAGCTTCATGGATTTTAAATTGATCAAAACCGCTTCCAATTGGCTCTTGGTATGTCAATCCTTTGTATTTTGCATCTGAGCCAGTATATAGATGACATACAAACTCATATAAAATGTCCTTGTTCTCCTCAAATTTTTGATTTACTCATCTATAGTCATTGATCATTCTTGCCCAGTCGACGTACTCCTTGCCCTCCAACACTACGCTGATATAGAACATCCAAGGTTCAAATGCATATACTTGTGGCCTGCCATTCACCCTGCTGAGCATCATGATTAAATCACAGTACTCCTGCTTCAGCTCATCTGAGATAATTTGCTTAGGCAACTTGGCACCAGGAGTTTTTGGCTTCCTCATCCATGATGTATTAATCCTCTTTGCACACCTTTCAAAAGACAAGGCGTACATTTTGTCAACTCTTTCCTTTGTCTTATACAGCATCTTCTGAAAGACTAGAATCCCAAATGCCTCTCCAATAGCACTAGGCGTGAAGTTAGCAAACAACTGGTTGTCCAAGGAAACAATTGTTTTGTGGTCAGGTCTATAATAATTCGTGCACTCCATAATCAGCTCAAGGCATCAGACTGCTAGTGGGAAACCAACAACTGCATAGAGTCCACTCTTCACGATATTGTGCGATGTCACTGACAAATGATGGCTACCCTACCCGTATATTCTCCTCTTGAATGCTTTGAGGTTGAATGAACCAAGGTTGGTGTCAGTCAACCCTGCCAACTTCGAGACAAACTTTGACTTGGGAAGAAAATATTTCTTCAACTGCTTGACGATCGCCTGCCTGGAGGCGTTATCCTTGTTCGCATCTGTATTTCCAGCTCTACTAGCAGCTTTGCTCGTTCCAGCAATGTCTCGCCTTCGCACTTTAGCCACCTGCAAAAATAAAATATGAATATTACAATTCAGATTTAAAAATAAAATTACCACGAGATGGCTGGAAATATGGAGTTAGCTTTGAAAATAAAAGCTCTTCAGCACTAAACTACCAACCCCAAACCTCAAGAATTCTGACTTCGAAATTCGAACTTCAAGCTCCGACTACTTTCAGCAGTATTACTTTCAACACTTAGAAAAACCTTCACTCAACTCACTCACTTCATAATTTCTTCAGCACTTACTCACTTCAGCTTCAGCACTCCTCACAATTTCAACTCTGCAAAAGGTGAAGAAAAATGGACAACTTAAAAGTTTAAATAACTGTGATAAGGCGCCCAGCTTAGCAAATGCAATAAATTTTCTTCTCCACTACTTAGCAATTTTCCAATTCAGGAGAGATGACTAGTGAGTTGTCGCCAAGATTATGCACGGTCGTCATAGAGTTGACATAGGAATTTGCTATTGTTGGAGATTCCTCCTTTGAAAAATTTGAAATTTCCCAGTTGACTGCATGTAACGCTTAGTGAATTCAAACATTCTTGGGAAATAAAATCTCCAACATAAAAATTTCTTTCCTTGGCAAAGGAGATTTTAATCATGCCAATTTTATTTTAAGCGCCTTAGAATAATATTTCTTCAAAAGAATTTTCTTCATCTCACATGCCAGGCGTATTTCACATTATTTTATTTTCCAAGGCTTTAGCAAAATTTTATTTCTCACTTTATTCCTCTACCTTAGAAAATTTTATTCATCCTCAAACTTAGGCATATTTTATTTCCTCTGGAAAATTTCACCAATTGTAATCTCCAGCGTTTATTTCAAAATCTCAAGGAAAAATTACTTTCCCTTCAAAAGATCTCCCCTTAGAAAAATATTTCTCAACTTGATTAATTCTTGTGTCTTCACAAAAGGGGGACATTTAACTTTTTTAACCTTGGAAAAATAATTTTTACTATGGTTCACCTTTACTTCTCTAGTCTTAGGCACATTTGCTAAGTCAAATTTTCATTTCCAACGCCTATAAAAATTCCATCATCCACTCATCAAGTTGGGCGCACTCAGAGGGGTCCACTTCTAGCTAGGCGCATTTAGCATCTCCTACTTTCATTTCTAACGACTTAGAATATTTTCCAACTTTGATATTGCCCTCTTCTAGTCAAGCGCATTTGACCCTATTTTCCAACTTTGATATTGCCCTCTTCTAGTCAAGCGCATTTGACCCTCTTGACTTCCAATTTGTTGGCGTCAAATCTAACACCTCTGGAGTGCAGGTTTGTACGGACAGCTATGTACACTACGCAATGAGTGCTCTTCAAATTAGGAGGGGAAGCTCCCTCGTTGTGCTGGAATGCATGGAAAAGAAAAGTAATCTAAGTCCTATCTTTTTGTTCTCAGCTGGAAGAGGCACAAGGTTAAGAAAACCAAGAACGTTGCAGCTAAGGATTTTCTGGTTTCGCAGATCATTAACTACAACTAAGCTAACTACTTTAAATCTATCCAGTTTCCTCAAGAAAACAGAGCATGAGGAAATGGAGCAGGGATGACTATTGGACGATAAACGAGTTTAGATTCTCTACTTGAAGGCAAGGTGGCGCAACTATCATCTCAATCTAAACAAGCTTATTGGGCACAAAATAGATTTAAGAATTTACCAAGACAACCTTATGGAACCCTATGTGGCATAACACTTGATCGAAATAGTAAAGTCTTCACAAAACAGCCTTTATCACCACAATCTCATGAAACCCTATGTGGCATAACCTTTAATTATAATGATAAAGATTCACAAAACAGATTTATCACCGTAATTTCTCGAAACCCTATGTGGCATAACGATTGATCACAATGGTAAATTAACACAAAACAGATTTATCATCTCAATCTCTTGAAACCCTATGTGGCATAACAATTGACCTCAATGATAAAGATGTTCAAACAGATCTAACTATGGGAGGAATTTACCACGCCAATCTTATGGAACCCTATGTGGCATAACACTTGATTGAAAGTAGTAAAGACTTCACAAAACGATTTTATCATCACAATCTCACAAAACCCTATGTGGCATAACACTTGATTGAAATGATAAAAGATTCACAAGACATAAAGAATCCACCATTACAATTGCATGAAACCCTATGTGGCATAACAGTGTCGTAATAAGCGAACACATGAACAAATACCAAAAGAGCAATATTGAGGGCAAGGTAGGCGCGACATATATTTCTCTCAAGCAAAAGTTATTTACAAATGAGCAAAAGCTCTTATTTATATACATCAAGGTGTAGGGAACCCTAAAATCACCTTAGGTCATCTGATCTTGCAATGCATGCAAGATTATTTTATAAACCTAATGAAGTAAACTATACAGTCAACTGGAAAACTACCATCAGTTAACCGAAACATCTAATCTAAAATGGACAATTGTGTGAGCATGCACGTCCTTATTGAAAGCAAGTTAACTGGAAGACTACCATCAGTTAACGTAAAAAACCCTAAAAGAAACTCCAAGTAAACAAGGTGAATCTCAGAATAGATATGCATGAGGTGAGACAGCCAGTTAACTTGAAAGGGTAACATCAAGTTAACTCCTGCGTGTAATGTCTATCCTGAGA
>VDFB02127068.1:0-12461 GCA_007258455.2 Sequoia sempervirens | reverse complement strand
AATGCCCATAACAATGTTATTTCCAAAGCGGATGGCATGATGCAGAGAGCTATTTTTGGTACTGTCTTAGGCCAATCCAAAATAAAAAGCAAACGAAGAAAGGTAAGAACTAGGAGGATACTACTTAGGAAAAATACAAGGATGAGACAAATAAGGATTGGATTGACTCCATTAACATAGTGAAGGAGAATTGGGACCTCATAAATGGTCCAAAGGAGTGATGGTTACTCAAGATTTACGTTGTTTCTTTTTGTTTAGTTTTTCATATTCTTTGACCTATGTTCTTGGTTTTGTTTTGCTTAGTACTTTTTCTAATGCTTTAAGTTCTTTAATTTTTCCTACATGCCTCCATGGGATGTAGGTGTGGTTGTGGAATTTGTGCTAGTTTTTCTCATTTATTCTATTTTTGTTTTGAACTCTCAAGATTGGGATCCTTTCCCTACCATTTAATCAAAAACACATCAAATGGGTAGACACTCATAATCTAACTGTTGGTGTGAATATGGATATTACCTAACTAGTTCCAATATTAGGTCCTTTTCACATCCTATTACTTAAGTTTACTGAGGTTTCACATATGATATTTTCACTTTATGTGTCATATCATAAGATTAAGCCACTTGTCATAATCTTATGTTGACCTTTATCATTATGTCCTAGGTGATTCATTATTAGTTCTCATGTCATAGGATTAATAAACTTGTCATGATCTTGTCTAATCCTATGCCTCACCTTGGATATATAACCAAGGGTCTCTCACACATTGTATAACCTAATGGATTCTATTTACATTCATTGATAGGAATACAATTTATTCTTCTCATATTGATCTTCTAGGTATTTTGTGCTTTATATGGGCTTTTAGATCTTGGGTGGGCCAAATCTTACATGGTATCAAAGCAAGTTGAGTGCCTTTGGTCAGTCTTTTAGAAGATCTTGAGTACAAATCTTGTATTTTATTGAAGTGTTGTGTATTATCTTCTCTTGCATCTTTGGATGATATGGATAATTAGAAAGTTGTGATAGAAATAACAAATTTTGGTGGGTTCCTCTTTTGCATTTGTATTGCAAGTGAATTTTGGGAGCTTGTTCCATTAGATTTGAGCTCACCATTGTGTTTGGAGTGTCTGTAAAAGTCATATCTACCCTTTGTTTTGTCCCAATTGGACATTGGAGACCAAATTTGCTAGGGTTTGAAGATTAGGTATTGGTTGCTAGATCTAAAAGGTAGCCATACTTTTAGAGCATTTTGGGTCAAATATGACTCTACCATCATGCTTTTAGAAGGCCCGGGAACATATAAATCAATTATCAAATCATTGATTTTGGACAAGTTGATCTCATAGGCAAAAAAATTAGCAAGTGGGTCATATGGCCCAACCTACGTAGTGATATGATTTTCTTTAAAAAAATTAAAAAAATTATTTCCCATAGATTTTTTTATATATTTTTTTTAGAAAAAGAAAAAAAGTAAATTGCTATTTTTCAGAGTTAGATCCAAAAACTTAAAAGTTAAAGTAATGTGATTTTAATTAAAATTCATCTGTGGAATGCTTGTGGGATCTGGGACAAGTACCACCTACTTGCTTGGTCTTAATAGAACCTTGTGGCCCCACAAACCACTAGTGCCGACAAAATTGTTGCCAGCTTGGTCATGGGTGTTGGTAATTACGACCAGGGGGAGCAACAAGCTATAGACTACCTCCTTTATTTTTTTAAGTTTTTTTAAATAAAAACTTTTTTTAATATGTTTTTTAATTAAATTTTAAAAATTTTAAAATTTTAATAATTTTCTTTAACAAAATTTTATTAAATATTTTTAATAAATCTTGTTAATTAATTTTAATAAGATGTTTTAAAATTAAAAAATATATTTTTCTTTATAAATATTTTCGATAAGAAAGTTTTAAATAAAAAATCTTTATTAATTTTTTTAATAAAGTTTATTAAAAATTTAAAAATAAATAATTTTATTTATTGATTTGAATAATTTTTTTAATAATATATTTTTAAATTAAACTTTTAATTAAGTTAAAAAAAAAATTCAAACCAATAGGTAAATTGAGGAAAATCATTTTCCTACCTATCGAGTCTCGTCCTATACTATTCATACCTCCAACTAGTGGCCAAAAGGGGCCAGTTGCTCCTACCGTCATCCAATTAGAGGGCATCTTTCATAGTCATATGCTTCGGGGCACATTTTGTGTGGTTTCTTCACTAGAATTTCTAGATTTGCATCATCATTGTTGTATTCCTTCTCTTCTAATGTTATAAACATGCTAAAATAAAGCGCCACATTCTTATTACTTCAATTTACTCTGTCACATTTTGTGCTTCTTTGGATTGATCTATGTATCAATGTTAGTTCCTATATACATAGTGAATGTAGTGGCTAGTTACCTATGCATTTTAATGTGATGGACTAGATACCAAATAAACACTCCTATTATGGAAGCAATCTACCTACAGTCAAAAGGTTGAGTTCTAGTTCCAAATACTTGGTACCTGTCTCTAGTTGAGATAGGGATATACCAATCTATCAATTGAGAGTGTCTAGTTGATACTCATGGAATTGCCTCCTTGATTCTAACCTTATTCTTGTTGTAATGTAGATTCATTTATAGTTCTTCATCAATAAATTTTATAGTTACTCACAAGTTGCCAATTTCAACTCAGTCACCATTTATGTTGACATATTCTACAACGGTACTTGATTCTTTCTATTATTGTTTGTCACATTTTGGCAGTCTCTTTTGGAGTAACATTTGGAGGACTCATCATCATCTTTGGTCAATGCTCTACATTGATTTTCACATTTTTCTATATTTCATCCTTCTTCAATTAAGATTGGGACTCTTGACATTGTGACATTTAAGCAGAGACTTATATTCATCTTCCCTCATATTCCTTTCAATAATCCATTGGTTTTTCTCCTTTTCTTTGTTTGTAAGAAATTGTATTTGTACATGGGTACCTCATTAGGCCTATAGGACCCATATTTGCATATGTGCATGAATTTTGTACCCCCTAAGTTTCACTTAATGGGGGGTGTTGGTGTGAATAGGAATATTACCTAACTAGCTCCACTATTAGGTTCTTTTCACATTCTATCACTTAAGTTTACTTAGGTTTCATAAATGATATTTTTCCTTTATGTCTCATATCATAAGATTAAGATACTTTTCATAATCTTATGTTGACCTTTATCATTATGTCCTAAGTGATTCAATATTATATGTCCCATGTCTTAGGATTAAGACACTTGTCATGATCTTGTCTAATCCTATGTCTCACCTTGGCTATATAACCAATGGTCTCTCACATATTGTATAACCCAATGGATTATATTTGCATTCATTGACAAGAATACAAATTATTCTTGTCATATATTTGATCTTCTAAGTATTTTGTGCTTTCCATAGGCCTTTAGATCTTGGGTGGATATCTCCATAGCCAAATCTTACACTAACTCCTAAATACAAACCCCAAGAGTTTATTTTAACTTGACCCCCTTTTTTTTCTTAATTTACTCAAGTCAAATTCCACATGTAGATCCTTGCATAAATTTCTAATTCCTTCCCTTTTGTGGCTAAGGATCTCTAAATGTATCTTGATAAGGAGTTCCCAACCTCTCTAAAACATTCTTCTAACCTAAAATCCTATAGGGGATCTTATTCATGAAAAAAAAGAGTGGTAACTTTGGCTAATTCTTTAGATGAATAAAAACTTGGGGACCAAGACCTAAGGTACAACCCAAAGTTTCTCTTAGGATTTTATTTCTATTTTCCTTCAACTAAAAGATAATTTTTAGGAAGCCTAGGGAAAGAAATATAACCTCTTTGCTAGGGTAGTTTGACCAAATTTGGTTCATCCAAGCCTTTATTCTATTAATATGGGGATAAACCTTGATTAACTTAGCAATAATAATAATTCTTTTCATTTATCTATTGTTAGATGCAAAATTGTAGGGAAATTTTAAGTTGACCTCCACATTGAGATTAAACACTAAAGTTTTTAAAAAATTCTTGTTATTTCAAGCCCCCAATTCCTGATTGATTTTGTATCCCACATTTTTTTTAAAATATCTTGATTCTTAACTATTTTCTACTACCATTGCCACTTCCTTTGAAGAGCAATCATTAGGATTCAATATTAAGTTTTGACCAATAAGGATATTATGATGAATCAACTTCCTATCATTCTATCCTTTTCTCATATCCTCGCCTTTGTTGAAGTTGATGATTGAATTCCACAACACCCAAAAATCACCTACAAGCAATTATCCTATCACAAAATAAAGATAAAAGCAACTTATTTGCTATGTAACCAAGAAAGAAAATAGTGAATCTAGAAAAGCATTGATATGTACAATTTATTAACCTGAATGGTTTTGAATTGAATTATTATGATGAATGTGCAAGCTTTATAAAAACCTAAAAAATAAAACCCTAGATGAGGATTGCATTAAATAGTGACAAGTGTTCTAATCTCATGCAATGTGACAACTTGTCCTATATTTAATTCAAATTAATAATAAAAAAGAACTCCTAAGTTTAGCTTAAGGGAACTAAAGTAATAAAGGACTTAATAATTAATTAATGAATAATTAATTATCAAGTGATGTCCTAATTACTCCAACACCCCCCTTAAGATCAACTTAGAGGAAGCTAAAAAACCAAATGTAGAGATGTAATGATGGATGGGTCTCAGATATAAGTCTTGATGAGATACCCATGTACAAAATAAATGAAACTCTTATAATAGGAGTAAAGGAGAAAACCAAATGGGAGAAACCCCTCTCCAAAAGAGAGAAAAAGAAATGACTACACTAGTGAAATAAGGATAGAAGGAGGACTCAATATGACCCCCCAAGGGACTACTTCTTTCCTGAAACCCACAATAGATGGCCCAATAGTGGAGAGAAAATGGGGATATAGAATCCCCATAAAAGAAGTAGCCACCAATGCCATGAGATGCAGCATGAAGACAAAATAGCAGTCCATTACTTGCCTCAAAACACATTTCTCCCCTTAGGAAGTATTGCCAAAAATTGTATACTCTTGGAGAAAGAGACAATTTTGTGGTAAAACTAAGCCCTGCTTTAGGCTCCTTCCATCAATCACCCCTTAAAATTGCATTTATAGGCCCCTAATACTCATGATTTTGGACTTTTAGGCCTAATTCACCCATGAAACCACTTAAATCTTGATAAATATCATTAAAACCACTCAAATTTTGAGAAACCCACCAAAAATATTCCTAGTGGGACTAAGTCGCCCAAGGTGGCGACTTAGTCCCTTTTGGGGTATTTTCCACTTTTGAGTGAGAATTTCATTAATTCAATTTAATTTTTCAATGGATGTCAGCCTCTTAGGTCTAAATAATGGGAAAATTAGGTTTTGATGCTTATAAATACACATTTTAAGTCATTTTTCACATCTCCTAGTCATTTTTACAAAGCAAAAATCAAAAGTCAAGAGCAAAAGTGCCTTACACAAGAAGATTCAATAGCATTTTGTAGCAAAGTTGAAGCTTTAGGGCAGCAAACTAGGGCTTTTGTAGGTCTTCAAGCTCACTTCTTATTCAAGATCTCACATTGCAAAAGATTGATCATGGATGCCTATGGTTAATCATCGAGAAATCTAGGTTGAAGAGATGCAACTAGCCATCAAATCACACCTAATGACTTGTTTTTGAAGTGATTCCATCTTCCATGTTCTTCTTATCTTCAGAATTAAGGTTTGCATTACATTCTACATATCATTTACATTCATTTGAAGGGTTGTAGGGTTTCTTGCATTGAAGTCTTGCATCTCTCAAGTGCAATTCATTCACCTCATTCTACCATATTAGAATAGGGTTTTATCTCATTTTCAGTCTTTCCTAGTCTTGGACACATTTAAGGCTAGGGTTTATGCAAATTTTATTTTCTACAAAGTTTAAATACCAGCTAGGGGTTTGACCAAGGCAAACCCCCCAAGAGAAATAAATTTATCTTCTATTTTGTAGGGTTTTTTGAAGATTCAGATCTGTGTTTTCGTTAAAGAGTAGAGTGCAGGTTGTGGGCTTCCGTTTCCACTTTCGGATTTGCAAAAAATCCAAAGTGGACTAAGTCACCCATAGTGGCGACTTAGTCCCACTGCACTGCTTTTTCAAAAAAAATTACATTTTCAAACACCCTTTTGGCTAAGCAGTTACGGGCAATTTCCCAAATCCCGGGGACTAAATTGCCCGACTGGCGACTCAGATCCCACCGGGGCTTAAAATTAGAATTTCCAACATTTCAGAAGTCTCTGCAATCTCTAGTCTGCTCCTCATCAATTTCTAGGTGCCTAATTCCTGTTTTACATATTTATTTTATCATTTATTGCATTCATTTTACTTTTCTACATATCACACTATGTTTTGAAACAAGTTAGTTTTTCTAGGTTTTGCATTATTATAACATTTCAATTTCATATCAGAGCATTAGGACATCTTAATTAGGCATAATACATTTCATGAACATAGACTTTGAGTGTAAACCCTTGCATTTTGGTCTCCTTTCAATCTCCTTTCTCCTTTGTAGGTGAAAAACCCTAGGAGGAGAAAAGCATTGTGAAGGCAAACCAAAATCATCGTCTACATTTTGGTGAACCTGAATTTTGAACATATTCCTTTCTAATTTGAAAAGTACATCCTAGGTTCCATTTTCATTGCTTCTTACATTAAATTGCATCCTAGGGTTTTAACCTTGCATTAGTGAAAAGTTCATGTTAGCTTGCATTATTGCATTTTGTTTCATAGTATAATAGTGTACTTTTACATTTACAATATAGATTTGCATTACATAGTCCTAAGCACACCCATATCCATCAGAAAATTTAGAAAAACTTCAAAAATAAACCTAATTGGACTAATTCGCCACTTGGGGCAAATTAATCCCTTTGTCAATTTTACATTTTTGTTTGTTGCATTCTTATTCCCATTTATGAACTTCCTGTTAGATTCAGTCATTGCTCTATTTTTGTACAGTTGTGTACTATTTTATTTGAATCATTTGCATTTATATTGTTTACTTTAATGGAAATCATAGATAGCATTAGATTTTTACAATGTTCATTTTCAGCATTAGTTCCTAGCTCATTTAGATCAGATTCATCAGAAAAAACAAATAAACAATTTATAACATCACATGAACCAATCAAAATGATGCTTCATTTTAGGACAAACATATCATCCAAACCTCTTAGTAGTGATGACTTGGATAGATTATATTAAACCTTTCATGGTTTCCTCTCATCAAGTTCATCCACTAAGACTTGTGATGAAAAACTGAAACTGCTTAGTGACACCTTATCTCCTCAACCTTTTAGTAGTGATTACTTGAGTATGTTAGATGAAGCTCTTCAGGGATTCATCTCACATAAGTCATCAACTAAGGATTGTGGTGAGCAACAAAAAACAAAAGATGTTAATGTCATCCAACCTTGAGAACTTGTTCTTTACCCACCTTCACACCAACCTCAACCTCCACCTAAACCTGAGTTTACCCTTTATCCACCACAACATGATGTTGCCACACACACACACACACTATACCCAAAAAAATCTATAACCCCAACAACCCCCTCCAACATCCTTACCTTTACCAAATCCTATTTTTCCTAGTGCTCCTCACCTAAACTCACACCTTAGGGAGTATGATCTCATTGAAAAACTTAAGAATACTCCAGCAAAGATATCCCTTTGGGATATTCTTCTGAATTCACCCAATTATCATTCAATGCTTCAAACAGCCTTGCAACAGGTAGTGGTTCCTCCTAGTACAAATGCAAACGATGTGGTAGCTCTTCTAGAGGGAATGAATACACTTAATGTAGACATTACCTTTCATCAGCATGAGCTCCCCCCATTAGAATTAAGGAGACAAAATGAGGCTTTTATGATTGTTTCCCAATATAATACAATAAGCATTAAGTGAACCCTTGTTGACAATGGCTCTGCCCTTAATATGTGCAATGTGAAACTTCTCGAATGATTACATGTGGATAAATCACAAATTAATCATGATTCCTTATCCATTAGAGGATTTGACAACACAACAAAACAACCACTCGGTATAATCACTTTACCTATAACAGTCGGAGTGGTTACCTTGCAAACGTCCATTCATGTCATGCCCTATGATCTTGCATACAATCTTCTCTTGGGAAGACCATGGATTCATGAGATGCATGCGGTACCTTCGACCCTTCATCATATAATGAAATATGTCTATAAAAATAAAGTGTATCAAGTTGAGATAGACCCCAAGCTTGAGAGTTGTTTGCAACTTGAAAAAGGAACAACAAGTCTTCTAAATACCTTAATTCCAACTTCTCATATTGACCCTCTTCAGACCAATAAACAGGAAACAGAATGTGTGTCTAAATTGCTCGATGATGATTGTGGAACACTGGAATTTCCTCCTTCATTAATGGATGAATACATAATTACCCGCAAGGAGATAGAAAAACAAGAGCAACCAACAATTATGTCCACTCAAAATTCACAAGAATATTACCATTTGTCTATCTCACCTCCCTTGGATGAAAATACAACGTACACAAAAAATTTTGATGAGATAGATTATCAGAAACCCCCCAATCCCAAGGAAATGGAGAGACTTTATGGACGTGGGTATGAGCTTATGAAACAATTGGGGTACAATGGTAAAGGATGTGGAAAAAATGAACAAGGCATTTGTGTCCCTATTGAGCCTAATACACAAGACGTGAAGAATGGTTTAGGATATTCCTTTTCTAAGACAACAAAAGCAACTCAACAACCCTCATTAAACATCAACACTATCACATGTCAATCACGAACTACACTTACACTCAAACATCCTGAATTTCTTGACATGACTTCTCCACCATCTTGGGAGTATGTTGAAAGTGATGAAGCCTTGAAACAAATGCTAGGTGTTATTGATAAACCATCTCCCTCTAACCAACATGTTACCTGTGCTATGATAAGTTCCAAGCTGCAACATACCGGTGATCATGAGAAAACCATGGAACCATATGAACCCCAATTTCCTCAGCCGAATGCACTTCCCCTAGAAGATACAATTGATATACAAATGGACGTCAATAGCACAGAAAAGGTCATTAAGATTGGGAAGTGCCTTGATAATGAGGAACAAGAGGATACTACACTTTTGCTCCATGATTTTCCTAAAAATTTTGCTTGGAAATATTTTGATATGCCAAGTATAGACCCAAAAATTGTCACACATAATATTCTTCTTGCAAACGATGCTAAGCTTGTTCGACAGAAGATATGCAAAATGAATCATAAGATAGCTTTGCATGTTAAAGGAGAGCTTGAAAAACTCCTTGACGCAGGTTTTATTCGTCCTATTGATTATTCTCCTTGGATCTCAAATATTGTCGCAATTGCCAAACCTGATAATCATATTAGGATATGTATGGATTTCTGTGATTTAAATAAAGCATCTTTAAAAGATGATTTCCCACTTCCTAATATTGACATTATTGTGGATTCAACTGTTGGACATGATTTTTTTTCATTCATGGATGGATTTTCTGGTTATAATCAAATCTTCATTAACCCGTGAGATCAATACAAAATAGCATTCACAATTATTTGGGGAACGTTTTGTTGGGTTATGATGCCTTTTGGACTAAAGAATGTAGGCACAACATATCAAAGAGAAATGACATTAATATTTCATGATTACATACATAAAATATTGGAAGATTACGTTGATGACATCCTTGCTAAGTCCTTACGACAACAAGACAATGTGAATGTCCTTTGCCAGATCTTTGAACAAATACATAAATATAACATCAGACTCAACCCAAAAAAGTGTCTTTGGAGTAGATAGTGGGAAACTCTTAGGGTTTATCATATCTCATAGAGGCATCAAAGTGGAAACAAAGAAAATTGATGCTATTGTAAACATGCCACCTCCTAGAAATATTTCCCAATTACACACATTACAAGGATGAATTCAAGCTATCTGTCATTTTATCACTTCTTTAGCCAATAGAACATTACCTTTCACACATCTCCTCAAGAAGGATGTTCCTTTTTATTGGAATGAAGATTGTAAATAGGATTTTGAGAGTTTAAAGGAATATCTTGTAACTCCACCTATTTTATAGCCTTCCATGCCAAAAAAACCATTCATCCTCTAGATCGTTGCATCTGATCATGCTCTTGCTACCTTAATAGCCTAGAAAAATGATAATGGCGAGGAACATCTTGTTTATTAAATTAGTCGAACCCTAATCAATTATGAAACACGATATGCGCCAATTGAAAAGAAATGTTTATCCCTTGTATTCACTACTATTAAATTGCAACATTATTTACTAAATGCAGAAATACAAGTCATGACAAAATTTGATCCTCTCAAACTTCTTTTCAATAAAACAGACTTATCAGGACGCTTAGCTAAATGGGCTATGTTGTTAACTAAGTTTGACCTTAAGTTTGTTCAGCAAAAATCAATTAAAGGACAAGCCTTGACCGACCATTTAGCTAATGCTCCTTCCCTTTTTGTGTTCCCTAGTAATGATTCTTTTCTTGATGACAGTGTATTAACAACTAGTGTTTCTACATGGACATTATATTTCGATGGATCTAAGTGTAGAAAAAGTTCTAGTGTTGGAATAATATTAATTCCACCTAAAGGAAAACCTATTCCCTTGTCTTGTCATTTAAATTTCCTATGTACAAATAACACTGTTGAATATGAGGCCTTAATCGTTGGAATACACGCCTCTTTAATTATGGGCATTATTGACATCAGGATATTTGGTGACTCACAATTAGTAGTCAAGCAAATCAATGGTGACTATCAAGATAAAAATGATAAATCATCCAAATATAAAGATCTCACAATGTCCTTGCTGGTGAAATTTAATTCCTTCACCATTGAAAAAATCTCACGAAAAGATAATTGACATGTAGATGCAATGGCAAGTGTTGCTTCTCTTATATCCACCTCTGATCCTTCACAAGATATTATATTCATTGTTCATCCTATCATGAAACCTTCCATCACTAATATCACTATCGCCGCATTAGTCACAACCAAGAACAATTCGAGTGAATGGTATGATGCTATTTATAACTATATAAAAGATGGTACCCTTCTCAAACCTGTCACAAGTAACACCCACGCTCATTTGAAAAAATTAGCCACCAAGTATGCCATCCTTGCTGATGTGTTATATCGATAGTCCTTTGATGACATCTTACTCGGATGCCTTAAGGATTCTAAAATTAATATGGCACTTGAGCAGGCTCATGCCAAAAGTTGTGGTGGTCATTTAGGTGCAAAGACCCTCATGCAAAAAATCCTTCGTGTGGGTTATTACTGGAAAAATATAGAAAAAGAATGTTATGTGTATGTTAAGCGATGTCATAAATGTCAAGAACATAGTCATTTATTTCATGCTCTTGCTTCTAAGCTCTGTGCCCAAATCCCTATTTGCTTGTTCTTTGTATAGGGGCTAGATATAATTAGAAAAATATCCCTTCGATCTTCTGTTGGAAATATGTTTATCATCACTACCACTGATTTTTTCAAAAAATGGGTAGAGGCTATTCCTTTTTCATCTATGACCACTAAGGTGATATGTCGATTCATCCTTGAACACATAATTGCTCTTTTTGGGCTTCCTTTTGCATTAGTCTTTGATAATGGCACACCATTTAAGAATAATGATGTGAAGAAGTTCTTGGAAACTTTCCATATTCAACACCATTTTTTGACACCCTATTACCCACAATGAAATGGCCAAGCAGAGTCAACTAATAAAGTCCTCGAACAAATTTTAAAGAAAATTGTTAACACCAATCATAAGGATTGGCACACACAACTGCATTATGCACTTTGGGCTTATCGCACAAGTGTTCGTTCCTCCACTGGATCAACACCTTATAACCTAGTTTATGGTATTGAGCAATAATGCCCTTGGAATTAGAAATCCCAACATTATGGATTTCTCTTCAAGGTTTGATTGACTCTAACACTTATAAGACCAAACAATTACATCAACTTGAAATGCTCGATGAACATCGCATTAATGCTCTTGAGCATCTTCAAGCTTATTGCAAAAGGCAACAATATTATTACAATCTCAATGTCATCCCTCGCACATTTGACAAGGGTGACTTAGTTCTATCTAAAAATCAACGTAATGTCAATGTCGACCCTAATGAACGTGGAAAATTTAGTCCTAATTGGTTAGGACCCTATGTTGTCAAAAAAAGCTATGGGTCTGGTGCATATGTATTAATGTAACTCGATGGAACACCCCTTAAAGAACCAATCAATGCCATGCATTTGTGTCGGTATTATGTTTAATCCCTTTTGAATAGCATGCACTATAAAGCAATGTTGTTAAAACGTTATAGGATCTTCCCTTATACGCTTTCACACTACTTCATTTTTGACA
>VDFB02127067.1:0-13376 GCA_007258455.2 Sequoia sempervirens | reverse complement strand
ACCTTTTTATCCCTTTTCAAGTCCTATTTTAAAGTGTTGTAAAGTCTTGTAACAAGATTTCATGCTTTTCTAGGCTTGATTTCACTATTTACACCTTCTTATGCTTTATTTGACCCCTTTATGCACTCCTATGTCATAATTAAGTGTATTTTTGAATGTAAACCTGAAAAACAACATTAAATGCAACTTAATTCTCGACACCCACTTACAAGCCTAGAGTGGGACCCATTCACCATGGGTGGCAAATGATTCCCTCTTGGCTCCAAATTCAAAATAATTCAAAATTTTCTTCAGGTTTTTTTTCAAAAAGACCTTATGTCGGCCTATGATGTTGTATTATTGGGTTATTAGGGAATAACTATGTATAAATAAGTGTTTTTATATCCATTTTAAACCTAATTCATTCAAGTATTCATCCTTGCATTCAATCTCATTCATCCACTTAAGCATCATAGGATCATTCAATCAAGCAAACATCAAGCATCTTGGAGCAGCCATTGACATATCTTCAAACTTATTCAACAAGGATTTGGTGAGTTTAGGACACTTGAATGTTGTTTATTCATCATTCCTTTCTTATTTCCATTTCATTTCTTTATCAAGGGTTTGACTACCAAAGTGGGATTTGACCAAGGCAAATCCCTATACTCTAACCCTTAACCATTTTTCCCCTCTTGGCATGTGTGTTTGTAGGTCTTGTAGGAATATTTGTCAAGGAAATAGGTGTTGAAAGGTGGTCAACAAGTCATTAAAGTGTTTTAAGTCAACCAAACTCTAATTCAAGCTTGGAGACAACCTACAACCCATTTTTTGCATATTTGACTCCGTCAACCCAACAAGAAGACAAGTGTAGATTTGGATGCACATGCTTGAATCTTGAAGTTGTAGATATTTGGAGGAGGATTTATTCATCATCAGTGACGAATGAGTCCCACCTATAGGCTAGAAAATTTTATTTTTTCAGAACCAAGTTTCTGACAGTCGGAAAGCAATTTTAGGTGTTTTTACCAATAGGAGGATTGATTCACCATCGGTGGCGAATGAGTTCCACTGGTGATCAATAGTGATTTTTTCCAATTTTTAGAACCTTCCAAGATCAACATTCAACTTCTAGGTGCACTCTATTAAACCTCATTCAATTTTATTTGCATTAGTTCATGTTTCTAGTTCATTTCTATGTATCACATTGTGTTTTCAAACATTACGTATTTCATTAGTTTTGCATTCAATAATCAAACAATCTTATCATTGAGCTACATTTAGATCATTGCAATTAGTCTTAATTCTATCTTGCATATAGTAGTTTGAGTGAACCACCTCAATTTTAGGGTTCTATCTCTCTCCTTTTAGGTGAAAAACCCTAAGAGTGCAAGAGAAGTACATAGAAACACCCATAAAATTGATGGTTCAAATAGACATAAACCATCTCAACAAGCACAAATTTCATTGTTTGAATCCTTATTTATAGTTTGGCAATTGTTTAATATCTATTGTTCCCTACCAATCTCTGTTCTTATGGATCAATCTCTGTTTTAGCAACTTTTCTATTTGTTTTTGATATTTTGGTCTTTGTCTCATGTTTCCATAATTCAAATGTATTGTGTGTTCATGAAAAAAGTGATATGCATTTAAGGATGTCTACCTATTCAAGATATGTCTGAGTTTCCATGGAACTGAGCAAATGAAAAAACAACACAAATAATAGTTTGCTTGATAGATTTAAAACTTCACACCAAAAGTCACTAATAACAATTGCACTTCAGTCTACTCACAATAAATGAGAGCTCGCAAATAGTAAATGAAAATGTACTACTCAAGATGTTACACATCACCATGATGAGTACATGGAAGGACATGACTATACCAACAAACTCATGAAATATTTCCAATAGCAAAGCTTCCTACAATAAGTATTATTCTTTAAGCAAATTAGAAAAATGACAAAGCCATAAGGAAAATACCACCAACCAATGAGGAAATCAGGAAAAAAATCAATGCTGTGTGTGTGATTGTGATAGGCTTATACTTTTCTAATGTTTTTTACTATATGCATGGGGTGTGTGCAAGAAGTTGAGTCCACTTTTTGGCCAAAAAGTGGAAGTGTTTTCCCCGATTTTCAGAATTTGTCACATTTGACTTTAAAATTTGAAGCACTTAAAGATGGAATCTTAAAAAAAGTCAATAATCATAAAATTAGTATTCAAAGTCTAGTTTCCAAATATGTAATTTATTTCAATACCCAGATGATAAAAATTGGTTTTCAATAGGTGATTCTAAAAACCACTGTTTAAAAGTCATTTTTTTTTACCATACCATGCACATGTTCGTCATCCATATTTTGACCTAAATAATCATATTTTTCTAAATCCTTTTGGGAAAAGATTCGTAACTCACTAAAGCATGTTTTCGATACTTTTTTGTAATTATTTATTTATTTATTTTTGTTAAATTTTTATTGGCTATTATTTGTTGTTTTGAAAAATCATCGTAATGGCCAAGCATTACAGATGACTCTTAAACTTATCATTTTTTAATTTTTTTTTTTCAAATTGATAAGAATTGTCTCCAAGTATGTTTTGGTGCAATTTGTTTCCATAAAAAATATTTTAATAAAAGTTAAAAAAAACATTTTAAAACCCCCTGATAATTCAAGTTTATGGACCAGTTTCATTAGAAATTAATTGAAAACAAGAAAAAATAATCAAATTGTAAAAAAAATACCATATTTGGAATCTACATTGTCTCATCTATAATGGGTTTTAATTTCATTAAAAAATTCTACAAAATAGGTCTTTAGACATATGTCCAAAGTCACTATTTTCCTGTGACATTAACATGACCTTCAAGTTGTAGGTAAAACTAGGTCCAATCAATCAAGGGGTTCGACTTACTGGTTTTCTCGTTGCCCATAGAATTTTTAGGCTGATGAGACCAGGAGGATGTTGAGGACTACTGAGGGCTATAACTCCCACCCTCCAAGAAAGCATTTCTCATGAGGAGTTGGGCATGGAATTCAACTACCCGACAACTAATCTTCCAAAGCTTAGGTTCGGGTCCCCAAGCCATTTCCCAAACCAAAAAAAAAGCTAAAGACCTGACCAAAAAGTTCATATTTTAAAAAAACAAGATCCCGTTTCATAAAAAAACAATTTTTTTATGGTTTTACTTAAACGCAGATTCCGCTTTGAGGGAATTACAAAATGGAAATTTTCTCTGAAAAATGGAAAGCCAAATGGGATCTTGTTCTGAAAACTTTTCAAAAAATGGAAATTTTTCAAAATTGAAAGTTTTCCAAAATAGAAAAAAATTTTCAAAATGTGATCCCATCTTGAACTTGTGTGCCATTTTTGAAAACTTTCCATTTTTGGAAATTTTCCAAAAATGAAAATTTTTCAGAACGTGATCTCATTTTTTAAATTTAGGCTCAGGATCTTGAAGCTAAATGGGATCCCATTTTTTGCAAGGTGATTTCATTTTTTTTCCTAAGGAAAAAACTTCCACGTTTCGTGGACTCAGCTTCTTGCATTTACCACATGTTTTCACTACATATGTGTTTGTACATAAGTAGCATTGTTTACAGTATTTGACATGCTTACTCTAAAACTGCTCCTATTATTGAGCTTTGGAAATTGGAATACATGGTTATAAAAATTTCCTATTTATTATTAAGGTTGATAGGTCCTTTGTTTCTCTTAGGTGGCAATTGTCACCAAGACCATTTCTTGCATATGTGAGAGCATAGGAGGTCAAGTTCCTAATATGCTATGGTGTAAATTTGTAAGTTTAGTTTTTTTTATGCCTAGTTTATATATTTACGTCATAGTCCACTTGGAAGAAAATTATTCTGTTTAAATTTGAGAGGCCTACTAAATTGTAATTTTATTCATGTCCAAAGTCTATTTTTCTTTTGTTGTTATTTGTAATTGTTTAATTACTGTCATGTTCTACCTCTATATTGTTACTATGTTCTTGAACAATGATATTTCCCCTAGTTGATGATCAGGTGTTGAAATTAATATTTTATTCATATTTGTAGTTATACATATTAGTACTTGACTATCTATGTACAAGTGTTTGTAATGGGATTTGTTTCATTATAGGAATCAAAGGTGAAAAGAAGAAACACTTGTCAGGATCATGTTCACAATCAAGAAGAAGATAGTATACAAACTAGCCAACTCCATAGAACTGCAAAACTTATTGGCTATCCATCTACATATTTTGGCCATTGTTGTTCTATTCAGACTAGTAGTGACCAACCATCAATAAAGTTGTGTTGGAAAACTAGTCCTCCATTTTCAACCATGCGAAGAAAAAATTGCATTTTTTTTAAAAACAATTAGAATGCAAAAACTGATAAAGCATAGTTGTTGTGGGCTATCAAACACTTTTGCTAGTTAGATGTGGAGGAAGCGGAATAATATTGAACAGTGCAAGGATGGAACTCCTTAGGACTTGACAACATAGAGTTTTGTTCCATATTGCATTTTGCAATGTCCCTTCTCATAGCAGATACACATAACATAGTATTATTTTGTCCTTCTATGTTGTGCATTTTTCATTAACATTTTTGACCTAAGAGAAAGAGCATAGAAATTCTCCTACTTGGAAAAGCTTTGGGTGTTTACAGATTCATAATCCAAAGCTTACTTTCAAGTAGCAAGATTTCATTTACACTTATACATATATGTCTATATAGAGATGTATATGTATATGTGTGCGTGTGTGTGTGTTGTTGCGTGTATATATATATGCATATGCCTATGTGTACACATATATGTATGAATGCTATAACCATGCATGGAGTTGCAAAGTTTGACAATATTGGCAATAGATTTGATTGTTTCCTTTTTTCTTTTTCTTGGTTCATTTGCTTTTCTTGGAAAAAAATTGTCGTTGAATTTATTTGTTCTATTTTTGTAGATTATGCACTATATATGGTCTTTTTTGTTGCCATATACCACCACAATTTGGATTGTTGTTGATTTATTTGAGTAATACATATCGATGCTTATTTCTTTTTGTTGTAGTTCTTATATGCTTGTTGTGTTGCTTAGTAGTTCTAAAAAAAATTCTATTGTAGCTACACAAATGGATCTTAACAATTTGTTATTTTTATTCTACCTTCCTTGCTATGCAACTACCATCACATGTCTATAGGTGGGAGTTATGCATTCCACCTTATTGTGGTAACTATTTTCTTATTCAATTTGTCATTTTATGTATTCAATATTTCAAACATCAAACATTTCTTTGAAATAATTATTTTAATAACAATTGTCAAGATAATTAGTATTTTTTTAAAAAAATTTGACATGGAATTTGCACATATGGTTTCAAATAATTGTATGAAGAGACAAAAACTATCCCATGAGCCAATCATAGTAGAAACCTACAAGCCAACTGCAAATGCGTTTTACACATCTATTGATGAAGCTTTGCACCATGTGCATTGTTTTTGAATAGACTCATTCAATTACAAAGTTGGTGATTACTTATTTGACACAATACATGTCCTAGTGCATTGCCACTATACATAAAAGTAGCTACACAATGGTTTGGTCGACCATTTTTTAAATTTTTTTCATAATCGTTGTCCTGTAGCTTTAAATTCTAATGAGCTTGATTTGCAACAATGCTAATGAGTGCATAATGTATGTGACAAAAACATGTACCTATGAAGAATGAGGCTGTCAGCCATAGAAATCAATAATAATGGTGAGACTAGGCTACGGGGTGACACATTTTGTCTAAAATGGTTGGTATATTGGCTAGACATTACAATACACATTTGGTCTTTGACGCACAAAACAATGTATTTGCATTTCAATGAGCATGCAACTAATCCTGCAATATTGATTCTTTTCCATTACATAACTCCTGCTACTAGCCACTATGAGCCCATCTTCTCATGACTAAACACATATGACCGCATCGAAAATGTCTAGCCACATACAAATGGAAGATTACAATATTGACAATATTTGGTGCACAATAGGAAATGTGTTTGAAAAAATTGGGCTTTCTAGGGTGCCTGCATTTTGTAGTGCATGCAGAGAAAGCATGTTTGTTGCCATATCTTTTTTGCTTCCTAAACAATTTGATCCAGTTTCTTTGTGATTATTTATAATGCAGTCATTGGATAATGCATCGACAATTGAGAACAAATGCAATTGCTTGTTTTGAAGGTTTTTCTTGAAGTACTGTAGATAACAATAATCGTCTACTGCATATACTGTCATTGGTTTCTAGAATTGGCATGCCATATGTAAAAAGCCAGCTTGAAGGGACTAAATTTTGTACCCTATGTCTATCACATATGTTTGATGCAAGAATACACATATGGCAATTATCTTCATTTCTTGAGCCCAAAACATACTCCAATTCCACGACCGCAAAAAAAAATCTAAACTTAGTTTTTTTTCAAAATAGCTTAGGTCATTGTCACTATGAACTACTTCAAGAAAAAGAACAATTGACACAGACCATCCATATGAACGATCCAATTTTTGTTCAAGATATGTCAAGCTTTTCTATATCGGAGACAATGAACAATATGAATAGTTCTTATAAAAAAAATGAAATTGCAAAAAGACACACAACTGCTATAGAAAAGCTTGGAATGCATCAGACATTATGCTCCTTGAAAGCACAAATGCACAATGCACAACTGCTTGATGTAAATGCTCTGTAGTACAACACTACAAATGGCATAATTCAATACTATGATTCCACTAAAAATACAACACAACAACAATCACTATGTGCTTTGAAGAGGAAAATATGAAGTGGGAAACCAGATTGTGCTTCGCTCTTGTAAAAAATGACACAAAAAACATATATATTTTCTATGTTGCAAAATTCAAATGGCACTAATCAGTGAAGAAAAGGAAGAAGTGTTCATAGCAAAAACAACCTAGTCCAAAAATCTATTAACTCGTATTTGCAAATGATAAATGACACCTTGACACAACCATGCTCTATTTGTGACATGTTGCATTTCCATCACAACATCTATAAAGTTGGCAATGCACTTGTAGACACATTTTCTTTTCTTTTTGATCATACATATGAAATTAAATGGAGATAGGCCATCCCATTCGCAAACAATGTGTAAAATCCACACTAGATGGTAAAATTACATGTTTTGGTATGCGCTCAAGAATAAGATAGAATGCAAAAATAGATGGTGTGCATTGTTTGACTATTCTTGAAGAAATACTTGTGTCTTTTCACATAGATTTTGCACAAATTAGGAAATTGGGATATAAACGGGCACAATATGGCTTGCTTGGGACAATTATCAATGTTCCTGTAGACTTTGATAGAGTGGAACAAGTCTTTCCTAAGCAAGTGGATGAAACCACAATAGTAGTAGTTAGGCTAAAGTGAAAGCTAGAATATGATAATGCATATGCACAAGGAAATGTTAGGCCTACCATTCTTATGAATGCTTTGACCGCTCTATCCAAAACACTATTGTACAAAAAAGAGAACATCTCTATAAATAAAGAATGGCATAAATTGTTGACAAAAAAGACAACATCAATAGAAACAGGTTTTGAAACATAGCAAGCTATGGAAGATGGCACATATGAAGATGATGAGGACCCAATAGCTGATCAATTATACATTGGTTTAATGAAGCGTAATTGGTCAAAGACCTTGACAAAACAATAATCAAAATTGTACCATCAAAAGGGTTCAAACCTCTTGGTATTTTCCAAGACATGTATGTAGAGGAGATGAATTTCTTGACTTTGTTCTATGGCTTGGCACACCCAATTGACACAACTAAAAATTTTACATACCAAAAAATTGTAAGATGGGAACTCATGCATAAAGACAATGACTTTGCACAACACATTACAAACATTTTTTTCAAGGCTATAAAAATTATTATTCGCCAAGTGTCCTCACTAGCACTGGTTTACATATGGAAGGTTGGATTGAAAGATAGAAAATTGCTTGCAAAAGATGTACGCGATGCAAAAAATCTTGAAAAAATATTATGATCCCCATTGGGATATAGAACACTAAAAAGAATTAGAACCTCTCCTGATTATTTGGAAAACAAAAAAAGAAAAACATATTTGCAATGATAAGACAATTGGGACCTCCAACCTTCTTTGCGATGTTAACAATTGTTGAGCATTTTTGGGAACCATTGTGCAAAGCTTTTCATGGAATATGTGCTCTGCAAGAATCAAAATGTAATGAAACCATAGAAGGCAAAGACTTGGATTTCAAAATAAGGAAAAATCTTGTGCTTTGCAGCCACTATTTCAATCACAAAGTCAATGCATTCTGGAAATTGATGCTAAAAAACCATTAACTATTTGGACAAGTCACTGAATATTCTTTTGTTATAGAATTCCAAAATCGAGGCAAATGACATGTCTATTTTCTACTATGGATAAAAGATGCACCTGTATATGGTAAATGCTCAAATACTGAAATAGAAAGTTTTGTGGAAAAGTATATTTCATGTGACTCATTGCTGCTTGATACAACTCTTGCCAAAATGCAAACGCACCATCACACAAAGACTTGCAAGAGATACAAAAGTTCAAGTTGCAAATTTAGCTTCCCTTTGCCTCTGATGAGAAGAAAAATTGTTTTGGAACCACTTCCATTTCCTGATGCCACAATCAAAGAAAAGGTGAAAACTTTTTTAAACAATTGGAAAATAAATATTATACAAAGGAATTTTCATTTGAAAATTTCCTACATGAATTGGAAATGAATGAAATTGACTACATTGTGATGCTCCGATCAACATTGTCACACAAAATTGTTATGCTAAAAAGAGACCCATCTAACATTTGGATAAATACATTTGCAAAGAAAGTTCCTGGCCTATGTTATGCAAATACATATACAGGTATGTGTAGGATCATCATAGAAAAAACAAGCCCTTAAGTGGCAAAAAAAATCTAAAAAATTAGAGTTAGGAAACTTGACATAAAAATTTGAATATTTGAACATCCAATAATAGATAAAGAGAAATTCCATACACCTTTTGGACCAACAATATCAAATGCTTTGAGCTACATAGTGTAATTAGACAAACAAATGAACAATTCATTTCTATACTTAATCATGCTAGAACTAGACAACAAAAAATTGAGGACATCCAGTTTTTGAATACAATGTGCTATAAAGCACCTTTGAATGTTCCACACTTTCTATACTTTTTTCATAGAAATATAGTAGTCAAAATGCACAACAAAAAAATGCTAGACAGTTTACCAACAAAGCTTTGTGTTCTAGATGAGATTGATAAACAAGACATAGCTATTGATAATACTCAATGTCAACCTCCAAAATCGTCATTACCTAGCGCGATTCTGCTAAAGCAAGACAATTTAGTTGAATTGATTGCTTCCAACAATGATATGGAGGATGGGTTGGTCAATGGTGCAGATGGAATTTTCAAATTGTATACATCCATGTAAGAAGACATTGTTTGGGTGCAATTCAATGATTCAATTGTTGGAAAATTGCGATGATAAAGGATGAAAAATCTATACACAGATTCAATTATGCCTTCTTGGACACCCATAATGAGAATCATTAGAAAATTCAAAATAGGTACAAAAATAGTGGCTAGAGCACAATTTCCTTTGCAACTTACATGTGCACGAACTATCCATAGAGCACAAAGTTTGACAATGGATGCACTCGCTTTTGAACCATGTAAGGTCTATCAGCATGGCCTTGCGTATACTGCTTTATCACATGTAAGAAACATTGAATCACTATATCTCATACATAGATTACAAGAGAAAAACATCAGAGTCTTAGAAAAATTAAATAGTGAAATGCAATGCCTAGTGGGATCTGCACAATGGAAACTGCAACATAGCTTTTTGTCTATCTCTCTAGATCATTTTTTCATATACTCTTTGAACACAGTGGCTTTGCACTACATACCCAGGAAATTGTTACCCAATTTTTGCTTATAGCTCAATTAGGTAGAGTTGGAATGAAGTTTGTAGATTTCAGGAGCATTCAAGAGCATAAAAATTAATACATTATTTGAAGCTTTCAACTTCATTGTTTTACTAACATGTTTGTTCACTGTGTAGATATAGGTAAAAATTTATTGCTGGATTCATTTCTTTTAATATTTTAGCATGTGGTGAAAAAATGGGCTCCCACAAGGGTTGAGCCCAGCATGCTACCCTCTCAGATTCAAAAAATGCAACGAAATTTTTTGTGAATGGAGCTTGCCAATAATGATGAGTTCAATTTGAGAAAATAGATTGTTAATGGTGATAGCATTTAGAAGAAAGATTTTATGGACAAGAATATGAGCAAAAGAGTAACCATTCGAAGGCCTTGCACCACAAGAACAATGGTTGTGTGTTTTGATCATATCTCAAAAACTACAATTTGAGTTTTTGTGATTTTTTGGAAACAAATTAGAAAATAATGCGGCAAAAAAACCCTTTAAATTTCTCACCGACCTACTTTTTACTTTTTGAAAACTTTTCACTAGTCCTAAGGAAGAGTAACCATTCAAAGAACTGCACCGCAAGAACAACAGTTGTATGTTTTGATCATATCTCAAAAGCTATGATCTAGGTTTTCATATTTTTGGATACAAATTAGAAAACAATGAGAAAAAAAACCCTTTAAATTTTTCACTGACTCAGTTCGTATTTTTCAAGAAAAGAGATTGCAGGTGGAACTGAAAGTGTAGCATGCTTTTTATGTCAAACTAAAGTCTTTTATCGTTGTTTCATGGTCGAAATAAGGTGATTCCGAGGTCCACTTTGGTCATGCAGTTACTTGTGTTTTTCTTGCATATTTTTAGAAAAAATGAACTATGTAATTAAATATTAAAGGAAATATTTTATTAATTACCTTAATATTTACCATATGATGCATAAAAGGAGGGCTTTTACATGTTAAATATTAAAATAATCACAACTGATTATCTTTAATATTTAATCAAATAGTTACCTTTTCCCCAAAATCATGCAAAAAGCATAAGTGTAATGGAACTGAAGATATTTTCATCCATTAAAAGTTGAACTGTAGATTTGGTCCTATTTTGGAGTTGTGTGATATAGTTTTGAGGTCAACTTTGGTCAAATTAGTTGTGAGAGAGAGTTTGAGCCTATTTTTGCTCAAATTGCTACAGTTCTAACTCCCCTTTTTATGGATTTTCATCTTTACTTGTGAGAGGATTTTTGAGATTATTTTCACCTACAGTTTGCTTCTAGTTCCACCTCTTGCTGCATTAAAGCTATCATATCATGTTGTATGTATTGGAAAAGACTTGGTCTTTTTTCTTAGTTCTTATTTTTTTCCTTTACATTCTGCAAAGAGACTTTCTTGTAATTCAGTTTTATTTTACAGTTTAATATAATACAAGTTTTACAGGTTATCATATTTTGTTAGTTGTAGAATTTTCCTTTCATCTTTCAAATATTGTCAAGTTTTCCTTCCATATTTCAAGTGTCGTCCTTAAGTTTCATTTGATAAGAAACTTACTGTGTGTCAATCTTGAAATCTTTATTTTTTTTGTCTCACTCATAAGTGTATGAATGCAATTAAGTTTAGTTTTGTGGGTTATACATTGTGCAAATAATTCAGAGTTATCTTCTTTATTATGAAAATATTATTTTTTCCTTTGAAGAGGATGATTTCATTAAAGCCTTTGTATGAAATATTTATTTGATTGAACTGTTCAGATCTAGTTGTGCATATAGAATCTTTGAGAGGTCCTTGTGAATCAGTTTGCAAGTTTATCATCTTTTAGGTGCATCACCATCATTTAATTTAGTTTTTCATTCCATTAAGCCTTCTATCCCTTTTCCTGCACAAGTCATTAGTATCATAGAAAAATCAAAAGGGGAACCAACCCATAATCTAGAGATTTACTTTCATTGTCAGCAACCCACAGACTTGAAAGTGTTTCCATATTTCATAGGATTTCTGAGCTTTACAACTTAGCATTTAGGTGCAATCCCTCGTGATAGCAATTTTTGGCATGCCCAGTGGGATAGTTTGGACTCTCCTAGTCTAAAAATTTTCCACATAATTCTAATTTTTGGTGTGAAAAATCAATATTTACAGCCTTTAGAGGAAGGATCTACACACACACCTAGCAACTCCGAACACATCTACTAGTTTCAACAAGATTTTATGTTGGTATGTTTCAAAATAAGCTTCTTATTTTGATATCTAGCTCTTCATATTAATAGAGATGTCAAATTTTCATAGCCAATATATATACCCATCCCCATACTATGAAAATATTGGCCATGAAACCTCTTATTAGCCATACCCAAACAACCATAATACTGGTTTTGATCAAAATTCCCATATCACAATGAATAACCAACAAGTTTATCATTCTTACCATCCTCCTACCCATGCTAATACTTTGTATCAGCCCTTGTATGCTCAAGATCAATCCTAAGGCCACCATTTTTCTAGCAATTATTAGATCAATCCCTATGATCAACTTCAAGAGTTTCAAATTTTTGAGGATAAGCTCAAACAAATTCATAATCTAGATTTAGGGTTGAAGATAAGGAACATGTTTCTTGAAGAGCAGTTTAGAAAGAGTGTGTTGAATGTGCAACAAGAATAGTTGGTTTATCTAGCCTATGATTTTCAACAAGATTATAGCCTTGAATGTCAACAAGAATGTGATTTGTAGCAAGAACAGGAAGATTATCAAGCTTATCTTCAAGATCAACAAAATGAATTGGTAACCCAAAAAAGGAAATTTGAGGAGAATCTTGCTCAATAGCTTGCTACAAAAGATGCAGAAATGATGCTAAAATTTTCCAAATAGGAGGTTCCCAAAGTTAAAATTCCAAGTTTCAGTCAAGGTGAGTCTCCCATGCCTTCCAATCTTGAAATTCTAAGTTTTAGGAGCTTCCCTTTATATCAAGAACCTGTTATGTAGCAAGAAGCTAGCACAACTACTATTTTTCCAAACCCATTTTTTGGAGAAGGTATTCCTATGTTCAAAACACTATGCTTCATACAAGAGGGATCTATTCTTAAGTAGGTTCAGCCTACAATCTTTCAAGAGAAACATTTTTCCTAGATTGTTCAGCCTCAAGAACCTCAACAAAATCAGATTTCTTGTTTAGACACAATCACCCCATCCATAGAAGAATCCATTGATATCTTGATTTCTCAAGATAATTAGGTTGTAGATCAAGAAATAGAGGAGGTTGTAGTTGAAAATCATTAAGTTTTAAATCAAGAAAAGACTAATGTTTCTTATGATCTAACTGATATGATTAACAAAATTTCATGTTTTATTGATGATGAGCAAGAAGAGTCTCAGATCACAACAGTATTAGCCTTAGATCAACAATAGGAAGGTAAATATGTTATTGTTC
>VDFB02127066.1:0-21511 GCA_007258455.2 Sequoia sempervirens | reverse complement strand
TAGTGGGTTGATTATCCTAAGGAATTTGAGGCTGAGCACCTTAGGGTTGTTGTTGTTCCATGAGTTTCCTTGCTTGCGATCAGGTGGTAACGGGCATGAAAATTCAAAATGACCAGGTGACTAAGATGACACTACTCCCTTAGATGCACATAAGTGATGGCCTAGATGATGACTAAAGGATTTCTAAGATGATTGATTGATCAGATGATTAATGGGATGAATTGGATACATGATTGGCTTGTGTTGTGCATGTTTTATATGCATGCCCCATCGAAGGTAGGGACCCCCCTTTCTTTTTTCTCCCAACAAATCATTTTCACTCCCGATAGGCTATTTTTCTCCCGCCTTGCTTTGTGTGCCCCTATCCTTGAGTCCAAGTTGGTCACGTGCCTTGAAACGATCAAATTCCCCTTGACTAGATTCAACTATTTGAATTTTCCTGAGTCTTTTACCTTTACAGAAGTGTAGTTGTGGGTTTCCCTTAACTTCCTGCGCTGGCATCCATTGAGCTTGGCAAACCCACATTTGTAGGTCTCCATTTGTGGATTGTCATCACCGCTCTATTACTAAGTAGTGACCAAACCTTAACATTCACCCCCATGGTGGATTCCACATCCGACTTCTTCATCTATGAGCACACTTGAATGTCACCACCTCTTTATCTAATGATCATGACGACCTTCATTAAATGATCAACTTCAGCAAGGAGCTTAGGAAAGGCGATCGGCTGCTAGAGGGAAGTCAACGATTGAGTTTGTGCACTAGGTGCGGGAGGTCTTGTTCCATAGTCATTGCCTTAATATCATCCTCTTTTGAGGAAAATATCAACTGGCTCCATGCACTGCCTTGTCTGCCCCACTCTTTACATACCATCGTTAAGCGGAGGACTTTGTTCACTTGGCTGCTTTAAAACAACATCTCTCAACGACCTGCCCGCACTATTTCTCTGCACAACAACATCTCATGCAGGATCGGCATTACACACTCTTGTGCACCCTTCTCCACTGTGATATCAGTATTACACATTACCATCAATGGGTTCACCATTCTTTTATGGAAACCACATGCATCATACCCGCAGGCTTCCTCTGCACAGTGCAGTGATGCCTTGCTCCCACAACAAGAATAGCCATTTAATAAGCATTGATTAATAGATTACCATGGGTGTCCATTCAAGATTTTTTATTCAAAACAAGGTTGCAGGATTGTTTCTTTGCGGCTCAATCATTAGCACCTTCCACCAATGCTCTTTTGAAGATTTTTTTTAGTTATTGTGAAGGTTTGGAAGTGGTGGGAAAACATCTCACTTGTTGGAGTCTAGGGGGGCTCTCCCAACAGCCATCATGCTCCCTATGCTCCCAACCTCCATCACAGAAGGCTCCCTTGATGTAAGAATCTTGATTATCAATAGAAAATACTTGACTCCTTCAAAGAGCCCTTGCGACCAATTTGGTCTCAATATGGTTATTTTATTGATCGCTATGAGGTGACAGTAAAATTGGATATGGTGGCAAAGGGGAAGCATAGAAAATTAGATGATGATCGAACGTGCTTAACAGCTCTGATCGATGCAAGGATTTGTGAGTACAATACGATCTCTTAGATCATAATTCTAAAATTCCTACAAAAATAATTGTGATCTGAAAGCCTGCCATGGGGAAAGGCTGAGGTCATTGGATAACAAGTAGAATTGTTTTATACGGTTTGATTGAGACTTTGATCTCCTTCAAGTGCCAAAACCCAAGGATTAGGAAGGCGTGGATAGGAAAATATTTCTTATTATGTTTTCTAATCGGGAGAAAGATCATGGTCGGGGAAATGACTATTGGGTAACAGTGGCACCACAACTGAATCCCGCAATAATAAACGTAAGGGATGAGGAGCATTTCAAATGGAAAAGTCACAAGCATTAATCAGGAGGATTTTCGGCTTTCGATAGTAGTTGATTTTATTCACCCCCCATCAAAAATAAGTGTTCTTTTGAGCATCATGGGAGTAATACATAAGTAGAATATTTGAGGATGCAGTGAAACTCTGTTGAGGGGTAGACACGGTTACTTAAAAGAGGTTGATAGTGGGCTTTATTGGGGTGAAATATTGCAGCGAATAGTGCGACGACACCAGGAGGAATTTTTGTTGAAAAATTCATTGCTTTTTAGAGATTACATGTGGAAATTTTGCATGCAGATGCCTACCTCTATCGTGCCATTCTTAGGGCTTATAGTAGAATCTCACATTTCATCTCCCACATGGTGCAACTATCATACAAGCCTCACTCCCTATGAATGTTATGACTGAGTTGGGTGTCATTTTTTCTGGAGAGCGATAGCGTCACCATGAAGTCTATGGCCCCCCTTCTACTGTTGTATCAAGGTCAGCCCCTAAGGAACTCTCCTAGCATGCATTCACATCATACTTCGAAGGCTTGGGCCAATGGTGATATTTGATGGTAATATTTAAATGTTCGAGCTGCTAGGATTTAATATGTAAGTTGAGTCTTGGGTGATTCATTTGGGTCTAAGGTAAGTCATTGTTGCATTGATACAAAATCCTTGGTTATGAGGGATGTGTGCCTCTATAACATTCCTATGGCATCCTTTCCTTGACTGCCACCCTCATTTCTCCACCTGTACACTACTATTGCGGACATCTATGGTGCGGGTTTTGCTCTCCCTAGTGTCGCATTCCTTCAAGCCATTGATAACGACATCACTAGCGGTAGACCCACACCATATCCCCACATTCACTATTGTCTCCACCCTAGAATGAAATCACGCATATAGTGCAATTGGGAGTGCATTTTAGGGAATTTAAATCTTCCAATCGACCAAATATGGGATTGGATCTAAGTAAAAAATAACCATAGCTAATAGTGTTAACCCTCTCATGGTAGTAAATGTGTGAAATTTTATGCCACTTAGGATAGGAACGATCATCATAACAAATAAATTAAGGAGGGAATTCATTGAGATAATGCTACAAAGGGGATTTAAACATTTTTGCGAGGGGGGATTCAAATGAAACCAAAATTTTCATCATGCCCAAGTGGTGGGGAGATGCTCTAATATTCCACACTTTGAGATATAAAATGCACCCTAAAGTAATTTGAATCTCCCTTGTAGTTAGATTTGGACCTTGCGGATAAAAGGAGGGACTATTATTATTATCAGCAACATTGTTATTATTTGTCATTATTTGCTTATGGGTTGCACTGTGGGGATGATTTAATTGTTTGTGGATGATGCTTGCAGGCATAATATTGTAGAGGGATTTTAAGGCAAAGGTCAGTGTTCGAGATGTACTATATCAGGTTGCAAATGAGAAACCAATTGGCATATGAATGTGTGCATGCCAAGAAGTCAGTGCCATTAATCAGAAAAGGTTCTCTCAATTAGGATAGCATAAGAAGTTATCTTCTCTTCCTCCAAATGATCATGATTGTCAAAGCCATCCACTTTAATTAGGAACAACAATCTGTGAAGAGGATTCAATTGATAAGATGAAGGGATACATACTAACAAAGCCCTACCTATGAGGTTGTGTCAGTCCTACACAATCAAATGTCTATGAATCTATGAACCTACTCTGGATCATGCAACAGATGAAGGAAGTACATTCCAACATGCAGACTTTGGAGAAATGGGAGGGAATTGTTCTATCTCCCACCAAATTATTATAATTGTTAAGGAGATATCCACCCAAATTAGGAGCAAGACATATAATTCTCAGTAACGAGACCCACTCGATTGGCTGAAAGGATGTTGTGACTATATCAAACAAAGGGCAGCTTTTAGCAGCTTTCAATCACAGCAGAAGAGAACTAGAAGACAGAACAACTACAGTGACTAAAAGATAAAATAGGCTACAGGAAAAAATAGAGAAGAGGAAAAAATAACCTATTTTAGATTATGATACATTGGGGGTAAGTGAATCCCTAAGCTATAACAAACCTGGGCCATTCATTGTAAATGAATCCTAGCCATTCATTTGGGCTTTGGAAAACTATAAATAGGGGCTTGCTCTTCATTCGTAAAGAGGTGGTGAATTGTTGTAAGAGGCATTTTGCAGCAATAGAAGGAAGCATTGCAATATTTTGGATGTTTATTTGAGCATGCTCATTTTGCATGCATGATTCAACTTCCATGTTAGTGTTAGTTTTAGTTTCTTGAATGACTTTAATGGTGGTTTTTGTTATAGTATTTGATGGAATTCTAGCCTATACTTTTGGCATTTTTTGATGACAAACTATTGTGTGAAGTTAGCATGGATTTGTTTATTTCATTGTTGCAACTTAGTTCAATTGTATGTTCATGAGGTGAATGCACAATCTGAAAATCAACAGACCTTAGAAGATCACATTGGTTTTGTGTAGCTGTAGGTTCTCTTGGTCAAGCAAAACTTAGTTTTATAGGAGTCTATCTACTATAGCATCCTCCATTGTTACTTTTCATTCATAGCTTAGAATTAGAACAACTTTCTAAACCCTTTCTCTTTTTCTATTTCTTTTGGATCTTTGTTAGAGTAGGATTCCAACCACCATCACAACGTCAAACTTGGTGATTGAAGTGAGTTTCAACTTGTTGTTTTGAGTGGAAAGCCACTTCTCATTCATCTTTAGCACTTTGAAACTCCATTTGTAGACCCAACCTCCCATGCTTTGCAAACCATAAAGGGCACCTTGTGATTACCAACAAATCACATCAACCAATTAAACTATTCCAAGCATTGTAATGACCAGACACCCGCGAGACCTTGGGGTGATTGTCTACAACTTAGTTGTATATTTTCACCTTTCAAGAAAGACATTGCACTTGTGAATTATCTATGTTGAGAAGTGAAAAAACACCCATCAACAAAAATGGTGGTAGAAGGAGAGTTGAACGAGGGAAGAACACATTGCTCTGGTCATCATTCATTTTTTTCTTTCCTCTACTCCTATCACCCATCAACAAAAATGGCACTAGAAAGAGGGTTGAACAAGGGAAGAACACATTGATCCAGTCATCATTCATTTTGTGCTTGTCTCTCCTCCTAACACCCATCAATAGAAATGGCGCTATAAGGAGGGATGAATGAGGAAAGAACACATTATTCTGATCATCATTTATTTTATGCTTTCCTCTCCTCCTTGCACCCATCAACAGAACTGGCGTTAGGAGGGTTGAATGAGGAAAGAACACATTATTCTGGTTGTGAGGTGGGGTTAGAAATAAAATAGCATAGACAAAGTGACATCCAACACTACTAAGCTATTAAACCACATACAAACAAGAGAAAACAATGAAAACATAAGGAAACTAAAATATCAAATCAAAATACTCCCCATGCTTGAACTTGAATCACTTCTCTTGCTCTCTTATTTCTCCTTTTGCAAATATGCCCTCAAATTTGTAGTCTAACTTGTGCAAATACCTGCAAATTGTAAGTAGAAAGTTGGAGAAGAATAGCTGTTAAGCTGAAAATGGAGAAGGAAGGTTGTTTTTATAGACAACCTTTCGAATGGACAGTTGAGATTAATCTTCTAGAAATATTCCAAGATCAATGGATGGGAATGCATGAGAGGGATGTTATGAAATAGATGGTTGAGATTAAGTCTCAGAAAAGATGCCAAGATCAACGGTCCAGAATTGATGCACCAAAAATATGCCATGCATGGAAAAGCTATGACATCGACGGTTATGACGCCTGACAGCTATGACAGACATGCAAGGCATGCAGGCTATGACATAAATGAATGTTATGACAAGAGATTATGACAAAGCATCTTTGACCAGGTGGAGGTGCATAAATAATTTATTTTAAATTATTCATTCGAAATGGAGGAAAATGACAAGTGGCAAATAAATAATTTATCCAAATTATTATTTAGAGAAAATGACAAAATGAGCATTTAATTAAATTTATCAATTTAATTAAATGGAGATGAAAAAGACCTTAAATAATTAATTTAGATTAATTATTTAATAGAGAAGTGGCATGGGATAGTTAAATAATTTTAATAATTATTTAACTATAGAAGAATTAAAGGACCATGAATAGATAAATAATTGATGGTAATTATTTAACTATAAATGAAAGGTGACAAAATAATTAAATAAATAATAATTTATTTAACTATTGAAGAAGAGGGAGAAATTAGTGACGCAATTAGTTTATTTAATTGATCAGGATAGAATAAAGATTAGAAAGTGAATTAATTAAATAATTATTAAAAATTATTTAATTAATAGAGGAATATGATCAAACATAGTTGAATAACTAAAATTATTCAGTTATCAAAGGACGAGGATAAAGAAAAATGACACTCATAGACTTAGGACATTTTTCATTGTCTGCATTTTTCCCCTCTTTGACAGAATGCAGTTCATTGCATTATGTCAAAGAAATTTAATTCTAAAATATGCCCCAGTGAAAGAAGAATGACGAGGAGGATTGTGTATACCCCCTCGAGAGGACAGGTGAGTTCAAAGAACACGAATGTGCTCTCGAAATGGATGATAAGACTAGAGGATGAAGGATAGAAGAAATGTCAACTTGGAAGGGGATGGATATTAGCGTTGAAGAGAAAGGAGGATGAAGATGGAAAGCTAGACGAGAAATGATAAGGGAACCAACTTTCATGCTTACATTTTTATATTTATCATCATTGGGAAATTTATTGTAATGGCCAACAAACACCATGATATGACGTAGACCAAGGTGTGCAAGGTTGTACCATCACGTGAGACAAGCAGTCGCATACAAGGATGATCATGACTCATACTAAGAGAGTGATTGCCCTAGTCTTTTTGTCATAATCAACCACAAACAGTAAAGACAAGCAAGACAAATCATGAAACGTCATTGCTCCTCTAAATCCTATTGTCAGGACATCCTCGAGGAACTAGCATCATGATTTCCAAAAGACAAAACAAACATCATAAAATTAAATTCCAAGTGCTTTCCAAGTGTCTGAATGTCCAAATGTCAAGTTTGTCAAGTTTGGTGGAATGTCAGATGTCTTGGTGTCAAAATGCTAGGGTTGACGATATGAAGATGTCAGATTAATGTCGAGTTCAGGAAGGACACATCCTGAATGATGTCAAGATGCCAAATTCAGAAAGGACACATTTTGAATGACGTTGATGCCAAAGTGATACCAAATTCAGCAAGGACACATCCCGAACGAGGTTGATGTCAAGATATCGAATTAATGTCAAGTTTAGGAAGGACACATCCTGAACAATGTCGGTGTCAAGATTCAGAATTGATGTCCAATTTGGGAAGGACACATCCCAAACGATGTTGATGTCATGATGTCACATTCAGGAAGGACACATCCTGAATAACGTTGATGCCAAAATGCCAAGTTGATGTCAAGATTCGAGAAGGACACATCCCAAATGATGTCGATGCCAAGATGTGAGATTTAGGAAGGACACATCCTAAATATTGTTGATGTTAAGAGGAACATATCTCGAATGTTGTGAGAATCCTCAAAATGCCAGATGACTGTGACGATGCCTAAGGACACATCCTAGTACATGATTAAATGACAGGCTACCCTTCAGAAGGACACATCTGTAGAGTAAGCAAGATTTGACTAGTTTGACTAAGTTTGACTGAGTTTGACCGATTTTGATATGCCAAGATGATTGTCATGCTTGATTGAAAGATTGTTGAAGTTCGCTTGGGTAGATTGTTCGTTCGAATTGTGAGAAAATTTTGCAATGAACCCTAATGGACTGACCTAGTGTGGCCTCGGGGGCTCATCGACAAATGGCCTTGCCTACATCATACACTCAGAGACCTCGTAGTTTGACACAACTAATGACTTTGTCTTGTTGACCAAAGATTGAGTCATAATTTATTTTGACACACCTAATAGGACTGACCTAATGTCTTGGGGACTCAAACATGAGTCTTGCCTACGTAGCAAATGCGTAGAGACAACGTAGTTCGGACAATGACGAAGACTAATCAAGACTTGAATTGACATGACCATTTTGACTGACATGACTATTTTTTTGGAATTTTTGTATTTTCTTCAGGACATTTTTCAATTTTTAGGTCTTTTTTAAGCACATTTTCTAATTTTTAGGTCTTTTTTAAGGATATTTTCTGATTTTTAGGTATTTTTTAGGACATTTTCTGATTTTTAGGTCTTTTTAAGGACATTTTCTAATTTTTAGGTCTTTTTTTAGGACATTTTCTGATTTTTAGATCTTTTTTAAGGACATTTTCTATTTTTTAGGTCTATTTTTAGGACATTTTCTGATTTGTAGGTCTTTTTTTAGGACATTTTATGATTTTTTAGGTCTTTTTTCAGGACATTTTCTAATTTTTAGGTCTTTTTTCAAGACATTTTCTAATTTTTAGGTATTTTTTCAGGAGATTTTTTTATTTTTAGGGTCACGTGCGGTTCCCACTGCAATCTCATGATAAAAAATTTCCCCTAGTCAAGTTGAGATTGAGCCAGGCAAAATGGAATGTAAAGAGAAGACATGACTAGCATGGATAGTGGACAGTATGCAAGACTTGATTTCAACCATTATCAGCCATAGATGGAAATGTCATGATGTTAGGGTAAAGTGTTATGACAGATGTCAAAAAAAAAGTATGCTCCCTAGGGACACAGGTAGATAGAGTGACAGTAGATTGCACAGCAATGACTGACTACATATGGTGCTTGTTTGCCAAGTTTTCACCATGGTACTTATCCAAAGTGCCTGTTTACTAGGTTTTCACTATTGGATGAATTATTTCTCTTTATTTTTGTCATTTTACTTATTTTTTTGATGTTACCAGGACGCCTGTTTGCTAGGTTTTCATCAAGGTAACAATTTTTTACATTTTTCAATTTTATTTTATTTTTGTATTTTTACTGGTTTTTGGACAGGCTTTATGATACTATGCATAGAATTTGTGCAAATGTAGACTGTTGATTGGCTCTGTTAACTGTTCACCTTCAGGATTAGTTAACTGATATGCTCCGGAACCAAATGATGCTATGACAATGTAAGGGCCCAGCTAATTGGGCTCAAATTTTCCTGGCTTCTCCCTATCTAACTGATTCTTGGGATTTTGCATGAGAACTAGGTCGCCAATGTCAAATTGTCGAGTCATCACCCTTTTGTTATAGCTTTTGCAAAGGCTATTTTGGTATGCTTGTAAATGATTCAATGCATTGTGTTTGCGTTCATCTAGCATTTCTAACTCATGTAGTCTTGCCTGTCTGTATTCTTCATTAGTGATGAGGCCTTTCATGGAGACTCACAGAGATGGAATTTCAACCTCTATGGGCAAGATGGATTTAGCTCCAAAGACAAGGGTGAAAGGAGTGGCACCAGTGGGAGTAAGGATGCTTTTCCGGTATGCCCACAAAGTAGGGTTGAGTTGAATGTGCCAGTGACGGCCAGCGTCATTGATAGTCTTTTTAAGAATTTTGATAATGGTTTTATTAGATGCCTCAGCTTGACCATTTCCCTGTGGGTAATATGGCATGGAAAAGTGGTGGCTAATATGGAAACGTTGACATAATTCATGGACTTCATGGTTTTTGAAGGGACGACCATTATCCGTGATGATGGATTGTGGAATTATGTACCGACAAATGATGTAATTGAGGATGAAGTTGGAGACCTATTTGTCGGTAATGTAAGTGAGTGGAATGGCCTCGATCCACTTAGTAAAATACTCAGTGGCGGTAATAATGAATTTGTGTCCATTGGAGGATGTAGGGTGAATCTTTCCCACAAGATCAAGTCCCCATTATGTGAAAGGCCAAGGAGAAGTGATCAGCCTCAACTCTTGTGTTGGAGCGTGAATCAAATCACTGTGAATCTGACATTGGCGACATGTTCTTACAAATTCTAGTGCATCCTTTTCTAGTGTTGGCCAATAGTAACCAAGTCTCATAATATTTTTAGCTAAGGTCAGGCCACTCGAATGAGACCCACATATACCCTCATGCACTTCCTGTAAGGTCGCTTTTGCTTCATTAGTGTCGATACAACGAAGAAGGGTATTGTCGAAGCTACGATGGTAAAGGGTGTCATTGATGATGGTATAACATGCAGATTTGTAGATAAAGGAATTTCTTTGGTTATTAGAAAGGTTTTGAGGAAGGATCTTCGAATGAAGGTAGTCAAAAATGTCCTTATACCAGGGGGAACTGGAACCAACAAGCTCACAGACCATTTCGGATTCGGGGACATCATAAGCAGGAACCAATAATTGCTCAACCAAAAACTCAAATTGTGGGACATTGCTGGGAATATCAAGCAAAGATCCAATTGTTGCCATAGTGTCGGAAACCTTGTTTTGTGTTCTTGGAATCAATTCAAAGGATAGCCTATGAAAATATGTTAGAAAACTATCAACCATCTATTTATAAGGGATTAGCTTCTCATCTTTGGTTTCATACTTATCATTGACTTGGTTGATAACTAACTGAGAATCGCCAAAAACTTGCAAATTCTTGATTTTCCACTTGATAGCCATTCAGAGTCCTATAATTAGTGCTTCATACTCTGCCATGTTATTAGTGCATGGAAATGCAATGCGGAATGACCTTGGGATGGAATCTCCCTGTGGAGTAATGAATAGTATTCTAGCTCTTGAGCCATGATTAGTGTGAGATCCATCGAAGTATAATTGCCAAGGTTGTTGGGGCTCCGCTTGAAATACAAACTCATCTAGAAATTTTGTTATAAGAGGATGGCTATCTAGTATTGGTGCATCTACAAGCTGGTTTGCTATTACCTATCCCTTGATGGCTTTCTGCTTGACATATTGAATATCATATTCACTGAGGACTGTGACCCATTTTGCTAAACGTCCTATCAATGTTGCTCGACTCAAGAGGTACTTCAAGGGATCGATCTTGGCTACCAAGTGTGTCTTATGATTTAACATGTAATTCCTTAATTTTTGGGCTGCGAGTACAACTGCCAAACAAGCACGTTCAACGGGTGTGTAATTTAGCTCATACCCCACCAGTGTTTGACTGATATAATATATGGCTCGTTCTTTTTCTTCATAGTCATTATGTACTAGTAATGCCCCCAGTGCTGAAGTAGTTGCAGAGATGTACATAATTAATGGTTTTCCTTGGATGGGAGGCATGAGAACTGGAGGTGACAATAAGTATTGTTTGATCTGGTTGAATGCTTTCTGACACTTATCTGTCCACACAAAGGGGATCCCTTTGCGTAGAAGATACTGAAATGGTTGACACCTATCCGCGAGTTGAGCGATGAACCGTTTGATAGATTGAAGCCTGCCTTGTAGTGTTCTTAGGTCACTGATTCCCTTAGGAGGAGGCATATCCAATATAGCTCTAACTTTGGCGGGGTCAACTTCAATGCCTCTACAGGAGACTATGTTCCCCAACAACTTGTCTGATGTTACACCAAAAACACACTTTTTTGGGTTTAACTGGACCTTATACTCTTCCAGCCTCCTGAAAACTTTGTCTAATACTGAAAGGTGGTCTTTTCTTGTCAATGAATTTTCCAGAAGGTCATCCACATAGTCCTCCATTAATGTGTGCATCATGTCATGGAATATTGTTGTCATTGCCCTTTGATATGTAACACCTGAATTTTTAAGACCAAACGACATTACAGTCAAATAGTATGTACCCCAAGGGCATGTGAAAGCAGTTTTGTGTTGGTCTTCAGGGGCAATATGAATATGATTATAACCAGAAAAACCATCCATAAGGGACAACATCTCATATCCAGCTGTAAGTTCCACAATGATATCGATATTCGGTAGAGGGAAATCATCTTTAGGGCATGCTTTATTGAGATCTCAGAAGTCTGTGCATATGGGAATTTGTCTAGTAGGCTTGATGACAGGGATAAGGTTGGATATCCATTCAACGTAGTCAATTGACTTGATAAAACCTACATCCAATAACTTTTTGAGTTCCGCTTTAACCAACAATGCAACTTGCGGGTGCATTTTTCTTAGCTTTTGTTTTACTAGCTTGGTATCTGGCAATAATGGCAAGTGATGTAACACTAACTCAGGATCTAACCCTAGCATATCGGCATAAGACCATGTGAAGTTTATCTTGTGTTATGAGAAGAACTTTTGAAATTCTGGGTGTTCAGCTTCTGTCAATGATGTCGCAAAGAGAACCATTTTGTGGTCCTCCATAGTAGCTATATTAACTGGTATAGTGTCTTCTACGAGCATTGCTGATTTTTCTCTGTCTACGAGGAGAAAGTCCAATCCTCCACCCATAGGTGCCTCAGGGAGGTTTTCACCCTCAGATACGTCCTTTATTTTTACTATTTTGTCGTCAGAAGGTGCCTTTCGGTTTTCACCTAGAGACGTGTCATTTTTTGTTTTATTTTTCTTTTTAATTTTGCAACTAGAGGATGGTGTAGTCTCCCTGAAATAAGCATCACAATCCAAGTCAATAGCAAATCTAGCTTTGTGATCCCCATTTGGAATGCCCTCACGTAGTCCTAGAAATTCTGCTAAAGCCTCATCATTTTGAAAAGTGTCCATTACTGGTGGGCCTTGTTGGTTCCAGTCAATTAGGTCAGGGTAAACTAAGGATATTCCATCATCAACATTTGAAAAGTAAGGAGATGATGCAGAGAGCATGCAAATGGATGTCGAGATGTTAAAAATGAAGTTTTCATCGTCTAGCTCTATGTCAGATTCTATCCAGTATTTTCCTTTGCTTGTTTCATACTCACCAGCGAAGTAAGGGACAAAGGGAGTAGTATTAGAGTCAGGATCAATAGTGGCAAGTGATGGCTCAGGCGATTCTGAATGATGGTTGTCAGCTTGGGATGACTGGGTTGGTATGCCAAGGCTAGGATGAATGGGAATAGAATATGATTTGGACTTAACATCATTTGGTGTTGTATCGATCTTAAACATTTTCCAGAATCGTTCCTTAAATGTAGGCTCACCAGGTTCAAGGAATAATTCGTCAAGGTAGCAGTCACTTAAGGATTGCTGAGAGCCAAATTCCCATTCATGAGAGTCGGTTTCAGAGGAGGTGTCCTCAATTGTCTCAACATAGTCTGAAGCATACACTAACTCACAAGAAGCGCATTGGTACTTGGATCGCCAGATTCTCCTGGACCTAACCCTAACCCAAGATGTTTTGGTCTTTCTGAAACTAATAGTGGCTCACGCCTTCCATTTTTATCCTTGCCAAGACCACTTTTTCCATCATAACCTTTTGCTTTTATCATGTTGTATCCTTTTCCATATATTGTTACTGGCAAGGGAGTTAAGTCTCATGGTTCTCTATAAATCCAAGATAGTATATCATCTGTGTCCTCTTGACTCATTTCACCCCACTTTATGAAAACTGTATTTGGAGGAACCCTGGAAGTTTCTTTTGCTTGCATTCTAAAACAAGGTTTTCCATAGACCTGGGGAGACTTGGGCATCTTGGTTATGCAATAGGCCATATTCAGCTTGTACTCTCTACATCCTTGGTCCTGAATTTGGAAGCTCGGGTTGACATTTGGGATGATAAATGAAGTGGAATGTGTTAGGGAGATGGTCGTGGTGGTCGAAGAAGCAGAAATGGATGCAGTAGATGAAGAGGTGGAAGACTTCACGAGTGCTGAGGGGTCAATGAATTTGGAAGACAAGGACGTCGGAGCTTCCCTATTGATAGGGACTTGACATTTCGAGACACCTCGTAGGTTGGTACAATATTGGAATAGATTAGGGTCTCCGTATATAGTAATCTCAGTGCCTTCAATAGGAAACTTCAAGCATTGGTGATACGCGAAAGGGATGGCTTTTAGAGAATGGATCCAAGGTCGACCAAGTAAAATGTTGTATGGCAAGTATAAATCTAGAACTTGGCAAGTGGTGTCGACAATGACTGGCCCGATTCGAATTGGGAGTGTAATTACGCCTCAAGAGGAATGTTCTTCATCATCATATGCCTTGATAACAATGCTTCTTGTGGTGTCTATGCAAGCATCAGAAAAACCAAGTGCTTTGACCAATTTTAAGGAGCATATATTCAGTCCTGCTCCACCATCTACTAAGACTCGTATGACCTTATGTTTATGAACAAGGACTTCGATATGAAGGGCATCATTATGGTTGGATTTGGATGATGAATAGTCTTGGTCAGAAAAGGTAATATGGTGGGGAGTCATGAGATATCCTACCATGGCTCTCGAATTAATGACATCAATATCTTAGGGCAATGAGGATTCGCAATGTTTTATCTAGGGTTGGCCTTATAAGGTAAAGGAGATGCATAAAACCTCAAGGATAGAGATTTGTGCCCATGTTTTTCCAAGTTGGTCAATAAGATTAAGTTTCCTTTAGGTTGGGAATGCTTGCTTTTTGATGACAGGATCGCTAAGTGGGACGGCACTAAATATTGTTACCTTTGGTTGTCTATAGGGGAGGAGGGTCGGCTATGGTGACCTTTCCAATCGCTGGTGGTGACATTGCATTCAAAGGGCCTTTCTAAAAGTGACTATGCAGACATGGTCATCTGCTGTTCTAACGCGATGTATGATAGGTCCCTAATAGTCGTCTCAATACCGCATGGTCAGCCGGGATTATTTGTACTTGACATAGAAGGGTTTCCAGAACCATGATCCTGCAATGGGTTTTTGTGTATTGTATGATCCGCATTAGAAGCAAATTGTGTTCCGCAAACTTCAATGATGCACTTTTCAATAAGGTCCTGTACCAAATTTTTCAATTGTTTACAGGAAGAAGTTTTGTGTCCTTTTATTTGGTGATAGTCACAAAATGCATTATCATCCCACCAAGATGGTTTAAACTGCCCAGGGTCGTATGGTTTGGGGTCCTGAAGTGTGATGAGACCATTCTGAAGGCATTTCTTGAGGACTTCTTCAATAGGTTCACCCAAAGGAGTGTATGTGCAACCTCTAGGGAATTGTCTTGGTTGTCTAGGCTGCCCTTGAATTTGATTGTTTTGATTGCCTTGGTTATTCTGATTTGTTTGGACAAAATTAGCAGCATAGGTTTGTGTCATCATCTGTGTGTTTTGTGGTTGTGTCCCTTTTAGGGTAATCATCAGACCCATAGCGTTGACAGCCTTAGCATCGACTACACCATCGTTTCTAACATGTTTGTTCTTAACCCAGAATTTGGTTTTGTCAGCAAGAGGAGGGTTTGCGTTTGTGTTTTTAGGACCGTTTTTTAGTCTTCCTTCGACTATGAGGGCTTATTCAACTTGGACACCTCATTCAACCCAGGTCCGCAACATTTGTGCAACAATGAACACGCAAGCCATTTTTCAGTGGGCCTAATAACATTTGTACGAACATGTCAACTTTTTCCTTTTCAGGAATGTCTATATGACAGTGACTTGCTAGGCCCCTCCATTTTTGAAAGAATGGTAAAAAGGTTTCACCTAAATCTTCTTTTGTGAGTTGGCATAGATTGGTAATGGAGGTGTCTATGTCAATGTTGTATGTGTAATTTTCACAAATTTTTCAGCAAGTTCTTTCCATGACTGTATTCCAAGTTGTAGTGTATAGAACCATTCTAGTGCTGGTCCTACGAGGCTTTTAGGAAATAGTCGCATTAGATATGTGTGCTCATGAGAAATATCCACACAACTTGTTATGAACTCTCTGATGTGGTCAAGTGGATTTGTTTTACCCTTGTATTTGTTGAAGTTTGGAGCCACATAACCATGTGGAAATGGTGGCATGTAAAAATTTGTATCAAAAGGATATGGACATAAGTCATATGGAATTTGTGTCTTCTTGTCAGAGGTTTTCATAATTTCCATCTATTTTTGAAGGTCATCCACTCTTGATAGCAAGGCGTGTACCATGGGATCATTGGTCGCTTGAAAGCACGGCATGTTTTGATTAGGTGTCTGCTGATATTGCCAGTTGTGGGTGGGAATTTGTTGTTGAGTATGAATCTGGGACGAGTATGTGGGAATATGTGACCCAGCCATGTTTGTTTGTATTTGAGGTATCTAAAATCCCCGACTCATTTGATTGCCAAAGTTACACATTTGAGTTCCTTGTCCTTGTTGAAAGAATTGTCCATGTAGCATGTTAGTGTTTGTTCCTTGGGAGTGTCCATGTGGTATATGTGTATTGTGCCCTTGTCCATGTGGGATGTTCATTTGCGATGATGTGTTAAAGTTCTGTTGAGGGCCTTGAATGAAAACGCATCGTGAGTTTCGTCCAAAGGGATTAGATGAGGTTCCACCGTAAGGATGTGATGAAGATGCCCCCATTGTCATAGATGAAAATTCGAACATAGGATTTGAGGAAGTGGTGCCTACTGATGTAGACGTAAAGGTGGCTCATATCATGTGTGAAGATGATGTGGATGTTGTAGGCATGGTCTGTGAAAAGGTAACTCCTATTGTTTGTGAAGATGATGTGGAAATTGTAGGCACAGTCATAGTAGATGTTCCTCCCGTAGACGTTGTGTTGGTTGAAGAGGAGGTGTTTTGATTTATGGTGCCACTAGATGTCGTATTAATAGTGGTAGTGACAACTTGCATGGTAACGGAAATGTTATTGGTTGAGGTATTGTTCTTGTCATGTTGGTATGTCATGTTTTTTGTCGTATTATTAGGAGAGGTAGGTCATATGGTATTAATGTCAAATCCTTTTGGTAATCTTGCACCTTGGTCTAAGAGCATAGCGAGGTATCTTTCAGGATCGTTCAAGACCAAGTCTTCGACAAATGAAGCGACTTCAGGATTTTGGGCTGCTGCCTCTAAGTTTTCAGCATAGACTTGTCCATTTTGGTCTCTTTGTATGAATTGTTCAAAAAGTGGATTTTGAAAAGAAGTTGACATGTTCATGGAAGATTGTGCATTCAAATTTCCAAATGGGTCATCAAAGATCCAGTCATTGGAATTGGTGTTGATGTTGGTGTTGTTGTCAAAGTCTTGTCCAAATTCTTCCATTTTTCTTTTCTTTCTTTTCTTTCTTGTTTCCACCATCAAAGAGATTGCTCAAATAAAGATGATGACAATGCAAGTATGACACTAGTCTATGTTTTTGTCTTTTTGTGTGATAATGGATGACAATGCAACAAGATGATAATGTGTACCTAAGGAAATGCATAATGCCGAAAAGCGAAAGTGACGATTATGACTAGGATGACAATGATGACAAGGTGCAAAATAAGGACTAAGATGATTATGTCGACTAAAGAGGCAACTAATGCAAAGTCTAGGTTCAAAATGACAACTAGGATGAATAATGTTTTTGTATTTTTTGGGAATAAAGTATGCAAGATATAAACTAGAATGCAATTTGGAGAAAGGGGTACCTAAGCACTCTAAGCTTAATCTTTGTGTTCGATTTTAGTTACCAAAGGACTTATTGAAAATGACAAGGTGACAAAGTCAAAAGGACTAGTGAGTTTTCCTAGCTAGACTGCTGAGTTGGAAAGCCTCACAAAAAGTGACAATGATTGAAGATAGAAATGAATGACGAAGTCCAAGATAACCTAGTTTCCAAAGCAATGATTTTGCAAATTGTGATAAGGTTGGCCTAATCCAAAGTATGCAAAAATGAAAACCTAAGGTCAAGATAATGCTAAAAATGATGATTATGAACCTAATGGATAAAAGTAAAATTTGAAAGATTAAGCCTATGATCAAAAATGCAAACTAATGGGCAAAAAATGAAGATTTTGAGCAATTTGAGAGCTCGTTTCTGACAGAGACCTCTTGGAAGAATTGTTTGACAGTAGGTTGACAATCTTTAGACTCAAATTATGGTTTGCATCAGGGTTTTGTTTCTATCAGGAAAATGTGTCGTTTGAGGAAGCGAATGCGGTTCTGGAATTAACAAATGTGACAGTGTTTGGCAAATGCGATTCTTAAAATTTCAGATGCGTCGCGATGCATTCAGATGCGGTGTTTATGGCAGTAGATGCAGTTTAACAGAGCGATTGCGTCTCAAAAATTTGCAAATGCATTTTAGGTCAATGAATGCATTTTAATAGTTGCGTCACAATTTGTTAAAATTGAGTTTTCGGATCTATTGAGAGAAAATCTGATATGTCAAAGGTTGAATGTTTTGTCCAGAAGTGTAAATGTGGTGAATAATGTTTAAAAATCTAGGAAGCACTTGACAAGCACAATGTTTTGGTGTATGCTAATACACATGAGACAAGCACGATCCTAATAGGCCAATAGGCCAAGGGTTTGTATACTTGATATAGCCCACCGATATACCCCAGATTGGTGCTAAACACCTTTCCTTCTCGAGAGCAGATAGCTTAGAAGTTTGGTGGCACTAGCTCCCCTCCACGGCTCATTAACGTCATTCGGGCAAACCAACTTTGGATTCTTGGGTAGTCACTTCCCAAGAAATGCTATCTCTACTCAAGGGGATCAGTAGTGAGTGTCTTCGGGCATGATACTATGCCTTGCACTATACCAAGCAACGGCTGAAAAATAGGTGGCTTCTAAAACAATAGGTGTTTAGTAAGGGCATTCCGTTCGTAGGGCATGATCCATGCGATGAGAGTCCCCTTTCGGATCCATCTCGTCGAAACCATACGCGTGATTCTTGGGCTTTCCCCAAGAATCCACTTTTATATACCGGTTGGAAGTCCCTCGGGTTCAGGGTGCTACCGGTCTGAATTGTCTTGGGGTGAGTACTTTTTCCCACCAGAACAAGCCCAAGTTCTAGAGTCAATAATCATTTCTCTTACACCCAGGATCACCCAAAAGCACAAGGGGAGAGGATACTTCGGTTACTAAGTCTTAAAGGTTACAAAAATAAAGTGGGTCTGGTTTTCTGATCACCAAGTTTTCACAGGGTGAGAGCATAAACACCTACCACATCAAGCACAGTCAAACACCTACAAACAGAAGTTCATTTTAGTGCACCAAAAGAAGTGTTCCTAAACTAAAAAAATCACAAACAGATGGTTTGAAAGATTAGTCTTTGACAAACGTAGCTACAAAATCACATGTCAGTAGTTTGGATATATGTCTTTGACTCACGAGCGCTACAAACCCACATGTTAGTAATTTCAACAAATGCCTTTGACCCACAAGAATCCTAACGCCACATGCTGCAACTAGAAATCAGCAACCAGAAAATCTTATTCTAAAGGATGCAAGAAAAAAAAATAGAAATAACTAAAATGATAGAAATGCAGCAACCTAAATACAAAAACTGAGTAGACAAATGCGTTACGACAGAGCAGATGCGTCACACAAGTTTTTGTCAGAGTTTACTAGCCGAATGCGTTGTTCTGCAGACAAATGCGTCACAATAATGCAAATGTGTTATAATACCTGTCAAATGCATCACGATTATGTTGAATGCGTCATAGAAGGTCGCGTATGCGGTTTGATGTTTCAAATGTGTCGTTATGTTTTTCGGATGCGTCGCGATGCATCGAATGCGGTTCAGGAGTCTTCAAATGTGTCGTTCGTAAACCTGTATCTGCAAAGCAGAGACAAAAAGCCGTACGAAAAATAAAAAATAAAAAACACGTCGGGTTCACCAAATGTATCTCTGGAAATTTTATGGTTAATAGGTTAACAACACTAAATTTAAAAATCCAAAGAGATAATGAAGAAAAAAGGAGAAAACAAAAGGAAACATCTTACCAGACATCTTCAACCTCCATGAATCACCTCCATTATACCTTCTTGCTTGTTGCAAATAACGATTTGCCCTCAAATTCTTCGAGCAACTTAAGACTATGTCATGTCCTACACAAGTGTTGAAGGATTTTTCTATGTAAAAATGACTCTAAGTGCCTAAGAGAAGCTCTAAATATGAAGGAAAGTAACTATGAAAATGAAGACCAGAAATTCACATGAATGCTTGAGAGAGCCAAAATGAATTTGAAATTGCCATTTTATAAGAAGAAGCAATTTCGAATGGACGGACGAGATTGAAGGTCTAATTGACGGTCAGGATCGAAAGCCAAAATAAGGACAAAAATGGCCAAAGAAAGGATGGAGAATCAAATTAATGACTTTTGCATGCAAAAAGGCATCTTTTTGAATTAAAAATCATTTTAATTCAAAAATGGAGAATCAAATGACAGAAGGCAATAAATGCCCATATTCTGCCAAAATAAGGATTTTTTGACCATTTTAAATAAATAATGATTTTTTATTTATTTAAAATGAAAAGGCGACATGTGGCCATGATTAAATAAATTCAAAAATAATTTAATTGAGAGTAAGTATACATAATTTCATTGGACGATTTAAAAAAAGAAAAGATTTATTTATCTAAATAATAATCTAGAAGAATAGCTAATAAAAGTGATTAAATTCATTAAGAAATTTATTATTTAATTATAATATGAAAAAATTAGATAATTGCATTTAGCTAAATAAATAAATAAAATTTTACGACGAATAATCAGGAAGAATAAAGACATGAATTACCTAAAATAATTAAAATTGGCCACTAATAGATGGTGAAATGGGATCTAATAAATATACTAAGTACTCTTTAATTATGCTAGACTTAAAGTGGCGAAATAGAGCTTGGCAAGCTCTAGGATGGGTAGAGGTTTCCTCAAACCAGGAGACTTTGCATGATGTGTAATTCTAAAACCATTCAATAAATTGGGGCAAAAACTGTATACCCATTAAATTTTATGATTATAATCGAGGGATTAAAAAAAAATCCAACAATGTTCTATTTAATTCACATTCTATGTAATGATTTCATAGTATACCGTAAAAAAAAAAAGCACTAAAACCCTCGATGTCATACACACAATTATTCCACAATGTAATGAAACCCTTCATGGCAATAGACATTCGTTGTAATTATTTCACAGTATAATGAAACCCAACATGACATCCATACAGTCATGCAAAGTTGACAAAATAGATGGAGGAGAATAGATTAAATCAAATCATTGTCTGTAAAAATGTAAGCAGAATTTGTGGGTCAACTAAAACATCATGTGGACATGTATGATGTGTAATCCTCAAACCGATTAAAAATTTGGGACATTATTCCAATACCCATTAAAGTTCATGATTTTACATGAGGGATTCTGAAATAAATCGGACAATGTTCTATTTCATTCACATTCTATGTAATTTGTAGAGTTGATGTCGTGGCAACTTTTCAGTGGCTTCTGTAATTTGTGATTACGATTCAAACTGAGAATAAGGCTGACTTGTAATTGAGCAATTTTGAACAATAGGCTAATCAGTAGAATATGTGTAGAAAAGATCTAACTATTCTTCTTATCCAAGGTAATAACAGAGGACGGCAAATGCAAAAACACTATTATATGTGTGATTGAACAATAAAAACGAATTTGTAACTTAAACACTCTGAGAGTTTGAAGCATTTTGTTGCTAGATCCTTCGCAGTTTCTATTTGAATCTCCTTTCATTAATTTAAAGTCACCCTCTATGGTTTCAACTCGAACAATACACATTTCAAAGACCATATAATGGTATTTTACTAGTCTTTTAGAACTTGGGTGGTACTTTCAGTGCTCTTGCATCAGATAAAGAGTGAGACTTTCCAAACATCATCAGTGAAACGAACTCCCCAGTTTT
>VDFB02127065.1:0-25405 GCA_007258455.2 Sequoia sempervirens | reverse complement strand
CTTAATAAATGAACAATGTATGGTAAAGTTCAAGATTGGAAATTTCCATGATGAAGTATTGTGTGGTATTATGCCTATGGATATTTGTCATATGTTGTTAGGCAGATCGTGGTAGTTTCATCGACAAGCAGTACATGATGGAGATGCCAACACCTATTCTTTGACAGAGGATGGGGTTCATCATAAGTTGAAGCCCTTGAAAGAGACAGAGGAAAAGGTATGTAGTAATGCAAGAATTTTTTTGGTTGATAGGAGAAAGTTCCTAGAAGGTATGAGGGATGAACATGTAGAGGTACTACTGAGGTACCTGTAGAGGTTTCATATTTTTTGAATGAGTTCCAAGCTATTATTTCTACTAACGTACCTGAAGGTTTTCCTCTAGTAAGAAAGATTAGTCATCAAACGGACCTGATTCTTGGAGCCAATTTTCCAAATAACTTAGCTCATTGTATGACTCCAACAGAGAGTGAAGAGTTGAACAAAAAGTGCAAGAGTTGTTGCAGAAGGGATTGATCAGAGGGATTTTGAGTCCATGTGTAGTACATACAATACTAGCACCAAAGAAGGATGGGGAATGGTGGATGTGTACAGATTCTAGAGCCATCAACAAGATCACCATCAAGTATAGATTTCCCTTACCAAGAATGGATGACATTATGGATTGTTTGAGTGGAGTTGAGTACTTTATGAAGATATATTTGAAGAGTGGATATCACCATATCCAGATTAGAGAAGGAGATGAATGGAAGACAACCTTTAATTCCAAGGAGGGCTTGTATGAGTGGTTAGTCATGCCTTTTGGGCTAACCAATGCATCGAACAAATTTATGTGGCTTATGAATGAGGTATTAAAAGAATTTTAGGAATTTTTTTTATTGTTTATTTGGATGATATTTTTATTTTTAGTAAGACTTTGGAGGAGCAGTTGATGTATATCTGAAGAGTTTTTGAGAAGCTAAGGGGTGATAAGTTGTTGATTAATTTGAAGAAATGTAGTTTTGTGAAGAGAGAGTTGGTGTATCTAGGATTTGTTCTCTCGATAGGGGGTCTTAAAATGGATCCAGAGAAGGTGAGATAGTATCATTGAATGGCCTACCTCAATGAGTGTTACAAAGGTAAGATCATTTCATGGTCTAGCAAGTTTTTACATAAATTTTATTAAGAATTTTAGTAGTATTTGTGCACCTCTAATTGAAGCAATGAGAGGGGATAGAAAAGAGTTTAAGTGGACTACAGGAGCAGCCAAAATTTTTGATATGTTGAAGAAGAAAGTTATAGAGCAATTTGTTTTGGCACTTCTAGATTTCAATAATGTCTTTTAGGTAGATTGTGATGCTAGTGGAACTTCCATAAGAGCTATTTTGAGTCAAGAAGGTAAGCCTATTTCCTATTTTAGTGAGAATTTAAATGATACTAAGAAGAAATATTTTGTCTATGATGAAGAGTTTTATGTTACAATTCAAGATTTGAAGAAATGGAGACACTATTTGTTTCCAAAAGAATTTGTTTTATATAATAATCACTGGGCTTTGTAGTATCTCAATAGTCAAGGAAAGTTAAATCAAAGGCATTTAAAATGGGTTGAGTTTTTACAGAGTTATACTTTTGGTTTGAAGCATAGGAGTGAAAGGTCAAATAGAGTCATAAATGCCTTGAGTAGAAGGAAAAATCTGTTGATAAGATGAATATAGAGGTTGTTGGGTTCAATGAACTCAAGAGTTTGTATCCTGAAGATCTAAACTTTGTTGAAGCTTGGAAGGCTTGTTTGGAACCAGTTACATTGGATAGGACAAGATAGTTGGATTTCTTAATCCAAGATGGGATGTTGTTTAGAGGAATCCGATTGTGCATTCTAAGGAGTTTTATGAGAGAGAATCAATCAAGGAGAAGCATAGTGGAGGATTTGATAGACATTTTGGTTGAGATAAGACCATTGCTCTTGTTAGTGAGAGTTATTACTGGCCATAGTTACAACAATATATGGAGAAGTTTTTACAAAGTTGCAGAGAATGTCAGATGGTGAAAGGAGCAAGTCAAAATACTGGATTGTATCAGCCATTACCTATACCTGAGAGGCCATGGGAGGATATTAGCATGGATTTTGTTCTTGGCTTGCCAAGGACACAACGAGGGCATGATTCCATATATTTTGTGGTGGATATATTTTCAAAGATGGCACATTTCATTCCATGTCATAAAACTAATGATTCTATTCATATTGCAGAGTTTCTTTTTAGAGAGGTGGTGAGACTACATGGTCTACCAAAGAGTATAGTTTCAGATAGAGATACCAAATTTGTTGGTTATTTTTGGAGGAAATTATGGAAGAAGTTGAAGATAGATTTGAAGTTTAGTTCTGCATACCATCCATAGACTGATGGAAAAATGAAGGTGGTGAACATGAGTTTGGGTAACTTGATAAGATGCTTAGTAGGAGATAAGCCCAAGGGATGGGATTTGATTATACCATAGACATAATTTGCTTACAACAATTCTGTCAATAGGAGCACTGGTAAATAACCATTCTAGATTGTGTATGGGAGTAGTCTAAGAATTGCTTTTGAACTAAGAAAGATGGATAAGGGGGAGAAGAGTAGTGCTAAGGCTAAATATTTTGCTGAGCACCTGAAGAATTTGAATGAAGAGGTGAATAAACATATCAATAAGATGAACTCACAATATAAGGCTACGCCAGATAAAAAAAAAGGTATAAGGAGTTCTAGGTAGGAGATGAAGTCATGGCTCATTTGCAAAAGGAAAGGTTTCTAGTTGGTACATACAAGTTAAAGATGAAGAAGTTTGGACCATGCAAGATCCTGAAGAAGCATGATTCAGGAAATGCATATGAGGTAGAGCTGCTTGATGAAATTCATATTTCACCTATGTTTAAAATTTTAGATTTAATAGAATATCATGAAGGAGGAATTGATGAAGAAATAATAGAAGCACAATGGAATATCCTAGCACCTACTTCAGAAAAGGAGGAGATAGAAGAAATTTTAGATAGTCATGTGGGTAGAAGTACAAGAAACAAGCAATATGTAGAGTACTTGGTGAAGTGGAGAGGAAGGCCTGTTGAAGATTCATCATGGTTGTCTAAGGTTGAGGTTAAGCATCTTGGTTTTCCTCTAACTCTTGAGAAGTGATAGGGTCACTTTTCAAATTACCTTGGGTGTTTGATGCAGAAGCATCCAACGGTGTAGGGAAATCTTGCATCACCCCAAAAAAATGTTTTTTCCTTAATTTATTTAGTTGTTTTGAGTTCCATGATGGCACTTAAGGGGTGTAAGATAGTTAGAAGTCAAAAAAGGTGAAAAATGGTCACTTACTATTTTTAGTAAGTCAGCCTAAACAGGCTTGTATGGACCTGAAAATTTACTCCAAGGAGCAGAACTGAAAAATATTTCCGGTCGCGAAAGAGTCATCTCAATACCCAGCACAGTTTGGGAGATATTAAAGTTTTTGTCCTAGAAAATTTCTCCAATGCAGGCTCAAATTCAGATATGAAAACTGTAGAGGACCTGAAACAAATTGAAAAGTTGATGAACTAACCTTCAATGGGTTCAATGCTATAGATCTCTTTGAGAGCTTTCCAACGATATGTTATAATAGAAAATCAGACACCTAGATCAAAAGTTATGGTCCCGTGAAGTTTCCCCTCTAAAAAGTGAGTTTCATTAAAATATCTTCCAAGGAAAGAAATCAAATAGTGGGACTTTTGGCACCAAAACAAAAGGGAAAGTTACACTTTCTAGAACATTCTAGGGTGATTATTGGGTAAAATAAAAATGGATAAGTGGGGGTTGTAGAAGGTGGCTCCATTAGTGCAGATTGTGGCTCTGAATAATGTATTTTGTTTTCAGAGTTGATTTGGGTGTAATGAATCAAGCCCATGAGGCTATAGAATGTAATTTTTGAATCTATAATTTCATCTTCTAAAAATAATTGAAAGTGAGTTATTTTTCTATCTTGCATCTTATGTGTTGGTACCTATTGTTGTGATTTGTGTGGGTTTTGGGTAGTGTGGCCTTCATCAAACCACATGAATTATAATCAAATCTATGTGAAGTAAAGTTGGTCGCTGGTACAAATCAAAGAGAAGGTGATGAAGATATAAAGGAGAATTTCATTCTAGTGTGTGTTTCTATCAAAAGATCATATTCAGTCAGGGAGAGCATTAGCTATAACTCTTGCATGAGTTTAGTTACCTTGAAGATCTACAAGCTTTGTCATTGTATTTTAGTAGGAGTGGTGTGCTACTTTCTATACTATTTTTAGTTGGGGATTGGTTTCTCTAGTGGGTTGGTGCCTACAAACACAATAGAGGATTGTTTTCTTTGATAGGTTGGTGCCTACTTCAAAGTGTGAAATTCAATCATATATTTCTGCATTATGAGGCTGGATTTGGATAGTAGATCCAAGCATATTTTCCCACTATGGTTTTTCCCATCTTGGGTTTCCATGCATATATGGTGTTCTCTTATGCAGATGTGTGTGCTTATGTTATTCATTGATCATTAGCTTTCTGCTTTGAGTTAAGTATTATTTTTTGATATATGAATTTTGAGTTGAGAGTTTTAAATAGTTTTGATCTACTAATTCACCCCCCTCTCAATATATTTTGTTCCATTCAATTGGTATATGAGCTAAGTTCCTTTGAAGAAGCCTAACAACTTAAGGTAGATCTGGGATGGCACTTGAAAGTTCATATAGAAATAAAGTATCGATATTTGATGGATATAATTTTGTATTTTGGAAAGTTAGGATGGATTAGGAATGAACATTTAGATGTTAGTAGTAGAGGGATATGAAGCTCCTGAAAACCCTCCTAGGGGTCAAGCCAAAAAGAGAGCCCTTGAACTCAATTCTAAGGCAAGGAATGCTATTTTATGTGGATTGACTAATTTTGAATTTTTGAAAATAATATAATGCAGAATAGAAAAGGACATATGGGATAAACTAGAGACAATCTATGAAGGTGATGAAAAAGTTAAAGAGGCAAAGGTGCAAACTAACAAAGCTCATTTTGAAGGTCTAAAGGTGAGAGAATATGAGAACATTGTTGCATTCATGCTTGGAATTGATGAAGTTGTCAACCATATCCAAGGTCTTGGTAAGAATTTGGAAGAGAAGATTGTTGTGAAGAAGGTTCTCAGATCTCTCCCCAAATGGTTTGATCCGAAAATCCTTGTTATTGAAGAAGCTAAATATATGAATTCTGTAAAATTGATTTAACTACATGGAACTTCAACTGCATTTGAGATGAGATTTGAATGCGAATATTCTACAAGGAAAGAGGCTACTTTCAAAGCATCTATGAAGTAGGTTGATCAAGATTATATTTTGGATCAAATACAAAAGAAGAAAATTTTGTCAAGAAGCCACAAAGAGGTTTTAGTAAGTACAAAGGAAAATTAACTTTCAAATGTTTCAATTGTGAAGAATTAGGACATTTTATGACTAAGTGTCCCCATAAGAATACTAACAATGCTAAGAAAAATAATGGACATAAGTATTTTTAGAGAAGATTGAAAGGTCAAAGAAAACATAAGAGTTTCTACACTAATGAGGACGAAGACTACTGCATTGAAGAAGATGTATCCAGAGATGAAAAAGAAAAAGTTGTGTTCATGGATTTTGAGACTGCTGAAGGAGATGTAGAGATGGAATTTAGAAATAATGCAGAAGAAGTAGATCTTATGGAGAAATTTTTACGGGATGGAAAAGAAATCAAAAGGATGAAGGGTAGAATTGTAAAAGAAATGAGAGTTAAAGAAAATGTATGAAAATAGTTGAAGATTGCAGAAAAGATGATTGTTGATCTAAAGACCTATATTGAAGAGACAAAAAGAGTTGAAGAAATTTTGACAGAGAAGTTGACATCAAGAGATAAATATTGTGAGAAATTGGAAGAAAAAATTGTGGTCCAATAAGGAAAGAGGTTGAGAAGGTGAACCAACAACTACAAATAAAGTTTGGTAGAAGTATTGAAACCCTAGTCAAATTTTGGAAATTTAGAGATCTCTAATTTTCAAAAGTAGAATAGGTTTTGATGATCAGAAGAAAAAGGTGACAAAATAGTTTGAGAAGATGTAGCGTCAAAAAAAGTAATCCTTTTTCACACTTAATTTGGATAATTGACATAAATTTGAATTAATTGTATCTTGGAATAGTGTTGTAATGTGTTGTACACATTCACATCATTATAGGGTCCTTATTTAATTAAAATGTACCTTAAATTGTCTTTTGAAAGAGTTTTGTAAAGTGTTGTAACACACTTTCACACTTTTCTAGGGTTTATTTAATGATCATGCCTAACAGGCTCCTTTTAATGAAATGCACCTAATGTGTACCCTATTTAGGTGTTGTAAATTATTGTAACACACTTTCACATTTATCTAGAGTATCCTTAGTTAATTGTGGTTAATTGGAGTTAATTAGCCCCTTTAATTCAAATTTAAACCTTATTTATGACACTTCCTGAAGATCTATCCCAACACCCACAATTCAAATTACATAACAATTAATTGGGAAAAATCAGGGTCCTAGAAATTAATGCTAGGATCCATTTGCCCTAGGTGGCGAATGAGTCCCCCCTTAATGAGTACCCCCTTTTTGAATTTCATTATGGTAGGAATTTAATAATGTTTATCTCCAAATCTGGTGTCGACTTGAATTGTTTGAATTCCAGGGTTAACCTCCTAATTTAGTATAAATAAGGGGTTAATTAACATTGTTTCTCCTAGAAATTCATTCTAAGTCTCCAAGAATTAGAGCATTACAAGAGCATTTTCAAAGGAATTTCAAGGCAAATTTTTAAGGTTTATTGCAGCAATTCAAGATTATATCATCATGCCAATGGTTTGATGCATTCATACATGTTGAGCTAAGAAAGTGAGTATAGCATTGAAGATCTACTTGCAAGAATTATTTCACATCCAAGATCTACATTATTTATGGACACTACATGTTAGTTTGAATATTTACATTCCAAGAGATCATCCAAGGTATCTACATTGCATCATTTCATGTTTCATTCTTCAATTTCCTTATTTCATCATTTGGTTTAATTACCTACAATGGGTTTGACTTAGGAAAATCCCTATTCACTAACAATCAACAAGTTTTTCTTCCCTTGAATATGTGTTTGCAGATTTACAGGTTAAGATCAAGTGGAGAGAAAGTTTAGAGAAAAATTGTCGGAGTTGTCAAGTTGTAAAGTTGACCTTTAAAGTGCAAGAATGAAGAATCAAAGCTATAGAATTATGTATAGGTTTTCATGAGCTATGAATTGGGAATATGAGAGTGTAGAAATCAAGGAAAATAACACAGATCTCAGTTTCAGAAACCCTAACAAGGACCCATTCGCCACTAAAGGCGAATGAGCCCTTTGTGCCCTAAAAATAGGCTTCTTTCAACAAGGTACACACCTATTTGAGCTCTAAAAACTTCCCTCATAGTTTCTATAATAGTTAGGTATCATTTTTGATTATTATTTGCATCTTTACATCAAATCATAGTGATTTTGATGGAGAATCCTAGTGGTTTATCTTGATCTTGATAAGCCCTAATTTTTCCACCTAATCAAAAGATTACTAAGGAAATTCTGCAAGTGATAGGCTTTGAAAGTTCAAAGTTTGAAGGAACCATGGTAAGTGTGTTGAACACCCAAAATATTCTGTTAAACCATTCAAACATTAACCCATCCAATCACCAAAGCATATTCAACTACAATAAGGAAAGAAAGCATGAAACATCCATAACACCACATAACACATGAACACCAAGATTTTTATGTGGAAAACAAAAAATGGTAAAAACCATGGTGAGGGTTAACTCACAATATATTATAACCGATTATAGTATATTATAGAAGTGCTCACTACAGGTGGAATCATTGTCTATGGAGAAAAAGGTAGAAGAAAGAAGGTGGCTCACAATAAATTTTTGAACTATTACAATTTGCATCTTACATATTCATGGAATATATTTCCAATGAAGCACAATAAAAATCTTTGCATTGATTCTGATTCAACACTTTGCAATGCTCTTCATTCACACAAATTAGATCTTTCACAACTCAACTCGCACTGATCTAATCAAAAATTTTATCACATAAAATTCATTACATCTCTATTACTCTTTATATATTAGGAACACCAAAAAAATCTAAGCATATATATTCGCATCAAGTTTAACATCAATTAGGTCAGCCTAATTTTATGTAACACCAAAATGTAACTTGTCAGATCCAAAAATTATCATCCATACTATGTGGCACAATTTAAAACTCAAAACTCCTTAGGATAGGTCAACATGGACCTAAAATAGATCTCACAAAAGAGCACAACACATTAATCCTTCACACAACACAAAACATGTTAGGTCAACGCTGCATAGGACCTAAACCAAAAATATTCAACTGTACATCCAAATCTCCATACACGAACCTCAAAAATTGATGCCAACTAGAATCTAAGCTCAAATAACATCTGGAAATCAATTCTCAAAACTGCAACCTCAAATTATCATCTGCAAAGAAGTGCAGATTCTCCCACTCAAATGTACTGTACAGAAAAATGACTGTGAACACCAGGTTGAACTCTGTTATTCATAACTCTTAATCCACTTATCCAAAAAAGATGAAATATTGGCATAAAATGTATCTAAAATCCACCAAAATAATGTTAGAAGTGCATAGTGAAAATTTCATGTGCAAAGTGGTGTGGACCCAAAAACTGATGCAATCTAACACTAAACTTGCAGATTTGACACTTGGTCAAATTTCCACACTATATATCTTTCTAGACCAACTCAATTTGCACAAATGTCTTCCATAATACCTCAAAACTTGTTAGGATTACCCAAAGTGATTTGCAACAATGTTGAAATCAATGAAAACACTGTATCACACTATCCATGCTCATGTTTCCAAACAACATCATCAATGACAGACGTCAATAATCTCTCTAAAATTCCAACAATCTCTCCTTTGTCATTGATGGAAACATGCCAAAACTCCAAACTATTCTCCCCATTTAAAATCATGGGAAAAGGGTGCCCATACAAGCTATTCTAACTCTTACTAGAACTCCCCCTAAATGATGTAGTCATATGTATAGTTGGAAAATAATTAATTGACTCCCCCTGAGTCATGTACTGGAGAAAAAATAAAAAAGGCAGTGAAACATTTCTTTATATTGTCTACATATATACAAAGAATCTAAACATAAATGCATAAAAAGATAAAGAATGAGTCAACTAGAGGTGGTTGACACCTGCAACTTCTTCAAATGATCTTATTGGGATTTCCTTCCATCTTACTACTCACGTTTAGCCTCTGCAAGAAACCCGTTTTGTGTTTCAAATTATAATAGAAGTTCTTCTCCCTTTTCTGGAGTAGCAGATACTAGATTTATTTTCTTTGCTTTATTAGAACTGAAAAGAGATTTTGAAATAAGTACAATTTTGTGATTGAATAGATCCCTTACATCTCCAAACTGTAAGATGATATGTTCTTTTTGTTCTTGCAGTTGGAAGAATTTCTTGTGTAGATATTTAATAATATTCCTTGTCACACCAATGAGGTCAACTGCTGGATCATATGTACTAGAAGTAGTATTGATTTGGGAATCAACAGATTCCATCTCCTTCTTAATGCTTTGTGTGGCTTCACACCACTTCATGGCATACTGATATAGTGCCTTAGCCTTATCAACACATTCTTCCACATCCTTCAACAATTCAAAAAAATTCTTATGTGCAGAAGCACATTTCTAGGTGATCTCCATCATTCTCTTGTCATTCATTCTTTTCTCAACTTCTTTCTCAGCTTGTTTCTCAACTTCTTCTTTCAAAGTAGATGCATAAGTCTTAAAGGAATCAATCAATAGTTTGAAATTTTCCATACCGGATAATGTAGTGTCAATATTGTTGGAAACAAGCAACACTGAGAGGTGGGGTGAATCAGTGTTCTACAAAAATTAATTCTTTTATTATGATCTTTATTCCACTTAACACATTTAATCAAAGTTAATATGTAGAAACAAAAAAAAAGAAACCACACAACCATAACACAAGGATTTTTACATGGAAACCCTGTAAGGGGAAAAACCACGGTGGATGGACAATCCACAATAAGTTTTGAGTATACTAAAAAAGAAGTATTACAAAATGGGAATGCACTTGCATTCAGGCTCACTACCTAGAGCTCATTTCTCAAAAGATGGGGGCTCACTGGCCTTACAATAGTTTGGAATTGATCCAAAAGAAAATGAACTGAATAGATAGCATCTACCAATGCTTGATTGCAGTCTAGTTTAGCTCTGATGTCAAAATTTTGCCCTGATGACTGATATTGAACTTCTGCTTTGTTTTGCTCAAGTTCGCACACAAAATATTTATGCACAAGTGAAACTGCGCATTAAATCACTCAAATACACTTTATACTTTCACAACATATGCATTCACAACTTCTACATTCATCCAAATGATGTGACCGATCATCTAAATATATCCGCTCACCAGGAATTAATTGCCATAGGTTGGCTCAACAAAACTTAATAATATTTGCAACTTTTTGGCCCAAATCATAAATAATTTCAATGCGTATCCAAAAAATTTGGCTACACAATAGCTAGGACCAATAATTAAACATATAAACTTGAAGATAATTAAAATAATTCGACTTTATACATCCGCTACACATCATTTACATTGAGTTGACTCTATCAAGCAAATAGATAGAAAATGTCCTACCGAACCTTCAAAACTACATAGCCACAAAAGAAACATTACGAGATTCAATAATAAGATGCTCCACATGCTTAACAAACAATTTCAGCAACCCACAACATAAAATGATGATTCGGTGAAACTATCAGACCGAATACCCTATTCCATGAGTCCTCTGCTGCTAACACATAGTTTTCCATTATGTCTGCCGGGTGATTGCAGACCAAAACAATGACTTCAGTTGCCATCAATGACAACACTAGAATCCAAAAACCATGTCCACTTAAACCATATGCCAACAAATATGTGATTTGAGTATGATATAAAATACCTTAACTACTTCATCAATAAATTCTTCACTCCTTTGATGTGATTCAATGATTTCCTTCCTTGCGGATGCATGGAACATGTCTCCTAGTTGAAGATTGTGGATAGGAGATATTTTGTTGATATCAAAATTTCCTTGATTCATTGTCAATTGCAACAATTGTTATGACACAACTAGTTGAAAGCTAGGATGTACTCTTAGTAAATTTTTTAGAGAATCTCCAGAGAACCTGAAAGATTCATTGAGAGTCTTTGTCACCAAGATTCAACTATTTCACCTTTTTTTTTAATCTCTGGGTGCATCCTTTTTTGTGTCTTCATCTTCCTCTTTATCCTCTTCTTCTATCTCCTCATCAACATACACTTCATCTTTATTTTCTCACTCTCCCTCTTCTTCTACATCTACATTGTCATCTTTATTTTCATCCTCTGCAGTGTTTTATGTGTTTAACAAAGGAGTTACTTTTTCTTGTGTTTGAGGAGGAGTGACAGTGTTTTCCTTTGCAACGCCTTCTCCAATCATTGCTTCCGTATCATCTCCTTTTGTCTTGTCCTCCAATTCCAAAGGAGCATTAACTGTTTTAGCTTTTGTGTTGACATCATACTCATGTAGAGCATCATTTGTGTGTACTTCTTACTCTATATTTTGTTCTAGAGCATTGAATTCAACATTCATCTCTTCTTCAACTACCAAAAACAATCCTAGCTTCTATACAATTTCCTCTACTTTATCATTGCTTTATTTTTGAATTTTCTCAAGATCATCTTTGTCTTTACCCATAAGGGTAGTAACTTTTTTTTTTTGTCCTTAGATCCTTGCTAAATACAATAGCCAATGTGGCTCTATCATCCTCAGATAATGGATCACCAACTCTTTCCAAGGCTTCATCTTTTAGCCTTTCATGCTCTTTTATTTCTTCTTGTCTCCTTTCTAATAAAATATTCCACAAATTATCAGGAATATCCTTCTTGATATTCTGCATATCAACTTCCAGGACAACAATATATTTGACAATAGCCTCAATGATGGTGGTGCTAGTGTAGGTTTTTTTATTTTCCTTATGTTAGGGGGTATTTATTTATCCTACACATATTATTTAAGCTTGCTTAGGTTTATCTAGAGTGGTTAATATGAGGACACATGGAAAAAAGCAATAGCTACATGTGTCACTCTCTCCCACACATTGGTAGTTGAGTTACACATCCTTTTTTGGCTTGTTGTGCCACTTCTCATAACCACTATTTTATATTTACTTGAGTAGTTTATGGGGTAGTTGGGTTTCTCACCCTCTTTTTGCTTTATGTGCCACCTCTCTCCTATCTTCACTTAAGGAGGCTATGCCACATGTTTTGTCATATACCAAGTAGGTGATAACCTCCACCTTTTATGGGTAGTAGGAGTTAATGCACCTCTTGGATGTATTTTCACCACCTTTCCTATATAAGCAAGGCTTCATATGTACTTTGCCATATTCAATTTGGCATTCTTGCATATTAATGATAGCATAATATTTCTACCATTTCTCTCTTGTGGAAGTTATTTTGTCTTGCAGGTGATTCTAGGGTGTTTGAGGAGTTCACCATAAACTTCTACATGGTATTAGAGCTATAGTGCTGTAGACTACTTCCCAGATATGAGGGACCAATCTTGGTGTGAAATTTTTGTTGGGTGCAAGTTGGGGTCTAGAGAACCTCGCCATTGAATCCAAGGCCTTAGCAGCTATTTTCATTGGATCCATTTTCATTTTTGCTTTAGAATTCTAGCTTCCACTCATTTGTAGGAAAAATAGTTTTTGGGTTTTGTTTCTAGCTTCAAAATATTTCTAGGTTTTTGTTTTTGTCTAGAAAAAGTGAGTAGATTTTTCAGAAATCCAATCAGAAATAAATTTTTTTGCTAGAAAACCTATTTCTTGTAGGCTAAACTCATCTTTTAAAAAAAAAAAAATTCACAACTTTTGACCACGGTGTCCATTTTTGGAAAACAAGATATCAATGGAAAGCTAGTTTCAAGCACTTCATAGTGGTGATCATTTTTTCAGATTTTTTCATCTACACAAATTTGAAGTTATTTTTCATCATGGAGGTAGATGTGAACATTCATCAATGCATGCACTATTTTCTTGTTTGTGTGCATTAGGTTTGCATTATTTGATCTCTGCACTTTAGTTCAGTTCTAGATCATTTCTCAATCGATTGTTGCTTCATAGATTCTAGAGATGTGCCAGTTTGTGAGTTTTCCAATGTTCCTTGGCATAGGGTCTCTTGTTGCTTTTCATGATTTCAAATTGAGTCCTTGAGCGACTCTAATATGGTTTCTAGCAAAAAAAAGTATCTTTCCTTGAGTACCACATTCAGGATTCCAGTGTTAATCCATAGTGTACTTCTAGTGCTTCTTCTTGCAGCAGGTTATCTCTTATGGGGGATTGTATGATCTATCTTATCATCCTTTGTATGGATAGAGATTGATTGAATTTGTGATGGATATCATTATTGTATTTTATCTCTCTTTTGGGGAGGAGTTTTGTCCCACTGAGTTTTCTCCTTTTCCTCGGTTGTGAGAGATTGCATTTCATTTACATTTGTACATAGGTACCTAACATGGCCTAGTAGCTGGGACCCATCTTTGTGTCTTTTCGCCCACCTAAGCTATGCTTAAGGGGGAGTGTTAGTGTAGGTTTTTTTATTTTTATTATGTTAGGGGGTATTTATTTATCCTACACATATTATTTAAGATTTCTTAGGTTTATTTAGAGTGGTTAATATGAGGACACATGGAAAAATACAACTACATGTGTCACTCTCTCCCACACATGGGTAGTTGAGTTACACATCCTTTTTTGGCTTGTGTCACCTCTCATAACCACTATTTTGTATTTACTTGAGTAGTTTATGGGGTAGTTGGGTTTCTCACCCTCTTTTGGATTTATGTGCCACCTCTCTCTTGTCTTCACTTGAGGAGGTTATGCCACATGTTTTGTCATTTACCAAGTAGGTGATAACCTCCCACCTTTTATGGGTAGTAGGAGTTAATGCACCTCTTGGATGTATTTTCACCACCTTGCCTATATAATCATGGCTTCATATGTACTTTTCCATATTCAATTTGGAATTCTTGCATCTTAATGATAGCATAATATTTCTATCATTTCTCTCTTGTGGAAGTTATTTTGTCTTGCAGGTGCTTTTGGGGTGTTTGAAGAGTTCACCATAAACTCCTATAGGTGACCTTGTCCACCTCATCTACATCCTTATAAAAATATACAGTCTCCTTCAAGATTTCATTTTGCAAAATACTATTAAATAGTGCCTCTAACTTCATAGGGGAATCGGGCCTTATCGATTCAGATTGTCTCTATTTATTGACTTTCACCAGAGACTTATTTTGACTTGTTTCCTTTTCTTTCTTCAATAGTGAAGCCTTATTTTCTTCCTTATTTTCCCTCATGCTAATCTTGAATGATTCTTTCTCTTTCTCTATCTCCTCTTCACTCTCGGTATCAATTATATCAAATTTTCTCCTTTTGTTGCTAGCTTCACCTTGTGAAGCCTTAGGTTTCCTTATCCAAACCATCTAGGGTCCTTCTTCTTCTAGTTCTTCTCCTTCTTCAACAAAATTTATACCAATACCATTATCTCTTGTTTCCTTTCATTTCACTCTTCTTTTTGTTAGGGAAACAAGTGGTGCAACAATGGTGGTCTTCTTCTTTTTAGCTCTAGTGGATTGTACAACTAGAGGAGATTTCTACCTTATCAGAGGATTGGTAGTAGTATCTCTCTTCTCTCTAGTATAAAGTAAATCATTAGAGGAATTATAAATAGAGGGAGGTGTGGTAGTAATTCTACTTGATCTTCTTGCACTCTTGGATACTTCTCTAGCACTCATATAGATCCTCTAGCTCATTTTTTGGCATACTGCACACGCTCTTTTGAAAGACCCAATTATTGTGCATATACATCCACCATCTTATCAACATTCTTCTTCATAATAGGTTCTTTTTGTTTCAAGTGTACTTCCGTGGATTTTTCCTCATACTTCCCATACCTAGGTTTTATGGTATCCTTAGAAATTTTTAATAGAACATCTACACAACCAATAAGTTCTAATTCTGTTACCTCATAGCCTAGTTCAGGAACCCAAATAGATCTTGGTTCCATTGCCTCCATGATACAATGATATGTAGAAACCAAGAATGTGATATCATTTTTGTGCCTTTCTACAATTTTCCTTGGAATTATTTTTCTCATGCATTCTTTTCTGAAATACTGTAAATAAGGTAGTAAAGGAATCATCTTGTCCATTGGTGTCTCCAAGGTTCCTTATATGATTAGTAATTTGTAGTGCAATTGGTCTTCTAATTATCTAGTTTACCTTTCCAATGATGGTAAGCTCTTTCAAAAAGTATAATAGTAAGCACATGACCAAAGTTCCATACTTAAACACACACTTCTTTTCCTTGGTCTAATTTAAATTCTCCATCAATTGTTCCCTAAGCAACTCACACAAGTCATAATCTGCACCATTTTCAACCATCTCATGTGCCACATTAATTACAGTGGTAGAAACTAAATTGTCCCTATTGGTAAAGTGGATCTTGTAGCTGATGATTGTAGAAACATACCTAATTGCTAGATTTCTGATAGGATTGATAGTCAAAGCTCTTTTTATCATATGTAGCTCTAGTTTTCTCCATCACCACTTCATTTTTAATGGATTTTAACACAAGAACCGATCCAGTGGAGCATAGTCTGATGACCTCTCTTATCACTTCATTTGTTATCATATTAGGCATATTAGTCTAGAAGAATTGATCATGAACTCCACTCAAGACCATTCTAATCCACTTGAAATTATAGTAGAAATTGGGAAACCATTACCATACATTTAGTTTCTTTTCAACTAGGTTTTATATTCTAGCTTTAGGGTGCAATCATCTCCTATTAACTCATTTGACTATATATCTCTAAACTTAGTAGGTAGATGTTCTTCCATTTTTCCATGAATATAATCCCTAATATCTTTAATTGGTAAAAGTCCATATGGAATATGCAAGAATTCACCTAGCATGTCATCATCTATGGATTTCACAGGGTATCTCTTGAATTTAGGTTGTGGTTTTTCTATAACCTCTATAACCCTTGGTGTAGCCATCACAATATAGATTCAAAATGATTTTAAACAAATATTTTTGAAAACTAAGGCACACAAGATTCACAAAGTACCTTTTTACTTCATTCAACGAATTAGGGTTTTGACTCTCTACAACTCAAATCACCTTACACACTTTGAATTCTCTTCTCCCTACTCCACTCAAATTCATTTGTGAAATTAATTTTCCTTAGTGAATTTTCTTATAACCCTTTTATCTACCAAAATTCAACATGAAATTTTTGAAACCATAAAGCTGGCAACCCTTAATCTTTATACACAGACAACTTCCAATGCTCCAAAACCTTCCACATTGTAATTTTTCTTCCGCAATGTTCACCAATAGATCTAGCATGTTGATGATATGTATCACATATCTTCATGTTGCAACCTTGACACCTCTTATTTGCCAGGGGACAAAGGATTTCCATTAAAGCTCCCCCTAAGCCAAAGCTTTCAACTTAGTTTCTGAAGGAAACATCTGCACCAGAGGATGGTATAGATTCATCCTTGATCTCTATCTCTTCTTTCTTTCTCCAAATCTTTTTCATAGCTTTCTTTGTTTCTTTAGGATCAACCTTATTAACTGGTTCATTCCTCTTTACCGGATATCTTTCCTTGTATTTTTTCTTATGTAAAACTTGGCAATATGTCTAGGTCTACTACAATTGCGATATGTGACATTCTTTTGAACATTATCCCTTCCATTCATTCTAGATCTGCATTGCTTAACTTTGTGTCTAAATCCATTACATGTATAATAGTAAGCTGTTGAGATATGGTTTTGTACACCATTGCATAAAATGATTTATTATAATGTTGTAATTAAATAATTATTTAGTTGTGATGCACCTTGGTGGTATGGATAATCACACTAGGTAATTATTTGGGGACCACTTGATGTTGTATTGTAACATTATATTATTATTTAATGTGTGGGATACATGTGATAATAATTTAATATTGGGGAAATATTAAATAAAATGATGTCTTAGTACCCAATATTAAACAAGGGGTTAGTGGTTTTGTATTCACATTTTTTTTGGTACATGGTTTTACCTTACCACTAATTTTATTTTGTGTGAGCTTGTGTCTATAAAAGAAAACACATGTGTAGTGGTTTAGGTTGGCTGAGTGGGTTGGCTATCATTATTGAGTCTTTATGAGGAGTGCATATGTGAAGCATGGTATGGGATGTGTGGACTCATGCTTGGAAATATGGGAATGCATTGGAGGGATTGATGCTTTAGAGGTATTCATTGTAACTCTTGTATTGCTTTATTGCTAAATAATATGATGGAGTATGGATGCTTTTGGAGGCTAGGTTTTTCTCCCTTGAGGGTTTTCCTAGGGTATATCTTGTGTTATTTTGTGGCTTGTCTATTTTATCTATGCATTGTGGTTACTTGTACGCATGTTTATCTCTCATGGGTTATTTAGGAAATGGATTAAGATCATGGGTTAAATACAATATTTCCTAACATAACCATTGAAGGATTGGATCATTCTACCATTGTTATATCCATTCATCATTTGAATTCTACATTCACTTTCTCTATGAACAAATATTTTTCATGTAAAACATTGACCAAAAAAGGGTGGAGCATTCTGATTCATTCTGCTTCTACACTCTATTTCCTTATGCCCAAATTTATTGCAAGAATAGAAAAAACCAATGAAATATGGATACCTTTGTGAATTTGGTTGTCTTATTGCTGGTCTTCTAGCTTCATTTCTTTGATTCCAGATCTTTCCATTATTCTTCTTGTCTTCAGTCCTCTTTGATTCTGCCTTAGGTGTCTGATTTTATTTTGAGCTTTCACCTTTTTCAAATCCCAAACCTTCTTTGTCTTTAGAAGATTTCTAACCTGTACCACAAGCATCTCATCGAGCATTATAGATATTATCTTTCATTTTTCTTCATGACTCCTTGTTTTCTCCAGATATGATCTTAGGTTTATCACTTCTTGTTCAAGCATTATGCATTCATAAGATTTCCTTTTCACCATTACATTTAGACATTCCTCAACTCTTTTCTTTTCTTCAACTTGCAATTTTATTTTGGTAATAGTTTCATTTGCTTATTTCAACTACTCACTAACTTCCTTATGTCTTTCTTTGAACTTCTTGGTTTTCTCTCTCAATTTTTTGATGCATTCATTTCCGTCTTTGATATTTTCTTTCAGATCTCTATTTTCACCTTCAATTCTTTCAAGATATTCAAGAGCAACTTTGAGTTCTCCATCTTTTTCAAGAATTCCATCTTCTTCTATGTATCCAACATCAAGAATCTCCTTTGAAGGAATAGGAAATTTCTTATCAGCCATGTGTTCAATCTCCAAGACCTTCCCAAAGTGGTTAAGCTCCTTCCAAGGAACCAAGCTCTCATACCAATTGTTGAACACCCAAAATATTGAGAGGGGGTGAATAAAAATTCTATTAAACCATTCAAACATTAACCATCCAATCACCAAAAAATATTCAATTGAAATAAGGAAATAAAGCATGAAAAATCCACAACACATAACACATGAACACTAGGATTTTTATGTGGAAAACCCAAAATGGGAAAAACCATGATGAGGGTTAGCTCATAATATATTATAAATAGTTATAGTATATTATAGAAGTTCTCACTATAGGTGGACTCATTTCCCAAGTGGAATAACTACCCATGGAGAAAAAGATAGAAGAAAGAAGGTGGCTCATAGCCTATTTTTGAACTGTTACAATTTGCATCTTACATATGCATGGAATACACTTCCAATGAAGCATAATAATACTATCTAATTCAACACTCTACAATGCCCTTCATTTGCAGAACTTAGATCTTTCACAACTCAACTCACACTACTATGATCAAATTTGCATAACATTCAATACATCTCTATTGCTCTCTATATGTCAAGAACACCAAAAACATCCAAGTATATATATTTGTATCAAGTATAACATCAATTAGGCTGGATAATTTGATGTAACACCAAAATGTAACTTGTTAGCTCCAAAACTTATCATCCATACTAAGTTCCGCAATTCAAAACTAAAATCCCGTTAGGATAGGTCAAGATGGACCTAAAATAGATCCCACATAAGAGTGCAACACATATTAATGCTTCACACAACACAAACATTTTAGGTAGGAACCACATAGGACCTAAACCAAAAATCTTCAACTCTACATCCAAATCTCCATATGTGGACCTCAAAACTCAATGCCAAATGAAATCCAAGATCAACTAAACTATAGCAATCAATCATCAAAACTGAAAGGTCATATTCTCATCTATGGAGAAGTGCAAATTCCCTCACTCAAATGTACTATTAAAAAAGATGACTATGAATGCCAGGAAAAACTCTATTATTCATAACTCTTAATCCACTTATCCAAACAAGATGATATCTTGGAATTAGATGCATGTAACATCCATCAAAATAATGTTATAAGCATAGAGTGAAACTTCCATATGCAGAGTGGTGTGGACCCAAAAATTGAAGCACTGTAATACTAAACTTGTAGATTTGACACTTAGTCAAATTTCCACACAATAGATCTTTCCAGACCAACTCAATTTGCATAAATTTCATCCATAACACCTCAAAAACCAATTAGAATTACCCAAAGTGATCCAAAACAATGTTAACATCAATGAAGATACTGTATCATGTACTATCCATGCTCATTTTTCCAAAAAACATAATCAATGATAGTCTTTAACAATCTCTCCAAACTTCCAACAAAGTGATGAAAGCATGAGACATATTGATGAATTTATTCAAGTTTAGAACAAAATAAATCTAAAAGATGTGGATACAATACTAGGTTAAATTTTCCTTTATCTAGTTATTGTTTTAATTGCAATAATTTTTGTGATAAGGTTGTGGAATATAGAAGAGCTCCAATAATAAGAACTAATTTTATTAATAATAATGCATTTTTATCTTTTTACACTTTTAATATCATTTATTTCAAGTGCAAAAAATTTGGACACATTCAAAGGAACAACAAAAGTAATTTTGTGAGTCCTCCTTTTCCAAAAAGTGCAAGAAATGAATCAGAAAATGGAGGTCATGAATCATGAAAGTTTTGGAAGAAGGTTCCTAAAGAAAAGAAGTATAAAAATCAATGATTGCTCAAATTGTACTTCATGCTTAGTGAAACAATGAAAAATGGGGTAAGCGCTTTTGTATGGTTTAGGACATAGAGCACACCCACTTTCGAATTATTTCACTCAAGGATAACCCTAGATATCTCAATGCAAATGAGAAAGAGATCTTGCAATAGGACTATCCTAGGGTATGATTGTAAACTAATGAGGGGTTTACCACCAAGTTAGGACTTGGAAAGATAAATGTAATGCAAGATGTAATACTTAACCCTAATATGATGTAATCTTTCAATAAATGACCTAGAAATACACGTAAAACAAAACATAAAGCTAGAAGATGAAATGTGTGCACCTAGAAATCTAAAGATGACTAGATGGAGCTCTAAAATTTTGGAAATTATAACTTTAATGTTGACTAGGACTCATACACCAGGCTGGGTGAATCAGTCCCAAATTTGGGTTTTTGTGCAGAAACAAGAATCTGGAAAATGGGTATCCGAATCTATAAAAGCCTAAAAATTGACCTAAAGTGGAACTCATATGCTAGAACTAGCGTATCAATCCAGTTAGGGTTTTTTGAAGCTTCAAAGTTTGAATATGGTCTTCAAGGTCTGCTCTATGCTTCCTAAGTGTTTTTTGGATCTGAAACCCTAATTTGCAGTCTATAGAAATATTCCAAGTATCTCCAATGCAAGGTGAAAACTTTGACAACTTTGAACACTTTGAAAAATTTCTCCAAACTTTCTCTTCAATGTATCTTCAATCTAAACCTACAAATCACACATAAAAGAGAGGAAAAATGTTGTTTTATTAGTGGAAAGGGGTTTTCCTTGGTCATACCCCATTTTGGTAATCAAACCTTGAAATGGAATAAAATAGGAATGGAGAATGACGAATGAACAAAATATGATGTTGCAACTCACCAAACCCTAGCAATGAGGTGCTGTAAACATGTATGAGATGGCTCCAATGGATTTAGATCTTGAATCTTGCTTGAATGTGATAGATCTTGAATGAAATGCTAGCTTGAATCATGAAACCCTACATCACAATTATTAGCTAAAAAAAAACATGATGCATGAAGTCTTTGACATAATGCTTGATGCTTGAAGAATGATCTAAAATGCTTGATAATTTTCCCTTGGCGACTCTTGAATTCTCTTGTAAACACTTGAATTCTCTTGTGAACTAAAATTTTCTATATGCATGAATACTTGAATGCTTGGGATGATATGTTGAATGGTTAGGTGAAAATGAGTGAAAGAACCTTATATTTATACTTAATTATGCAAGAATTACTGAAATTACAACTCTAAAAGCCAACATTAGATCTAGGAGAATAAAATCCTACCAAAAATTTGAATTAATTTTATATTTGGGCCACACGGGACTCATACGCCCAAGGTGGCGTATGAGTCCCATTAGGCTTAATTTATGGGACCAAATTTAAAAATTCTTAGAAGGGCGTAAAACTAGGACTGAGACCCAAAAACCTAGGTGAGAATCATATGCCCAAGGTGGCGTATGAGTCCCAAATCACTAAATTTGGGCCACGCAACTTGAAAATACCTGAATTATGATTGAATGTTTATTTGTGTTAGGATTATCCTCAAAAAGATGCATTAATTAAGGCTTGTGGATGCAAAATAGGGACAATTAAAGCATAAAGAAATACAATTATTTATGAAAACCCTACAAAGGTGTGAAAGTATGTTACAACACTTTACAAAAATCTAAACAAGCCATGCTTAAGGTTAAAAAGAGGTTTATTAGGTTCAGTTAATTAATAAAACCTTAGAGAAGTGTGAAAGTGTGTTTCAACACTTCACAACACTTTAGCAAGGTACCATTTATGCTCATTAGTTCATAGGGGACCAAGACCTAATGTGAATGTGTCAGACACATTACAACACTAAATCAAGGAACCATTAAGCTTAGCTTACAAGGAGGGCCAAAACAAGCAAGGAAAAGTAAAAGAGATACTTTTTCTGTTGCCACATTTAGCATCCACTTTAGTGAGAGGATGAACTTTCTTCAAAATCACACTAAAGTAGATGAACATGCATCAAGAGGGGTCCAAGTGCACCAATTCTAGTAAGGTGGGATGACAATGATCAAGAGGGGTGATCAAGCCCCTAAGATCAAGATCCCATGGCTAACCAACATAGGCACAAAAGAACACACATGATAATGATATAAATAGCACAACAAGGCACAAGCATACATTTCCAAAGAAAAAATAGAAAAATAAAGGTAAAACAGGGGTGGATCAAGCTTCAACCGTTTGTCCATTACGAAGTGGATTAGATCTAGGCTATTTTTCTAAAAGATGCATGATCACTTTGAGGCAACAAAACTTCAGGCTATCCGCTAGGTGAATAATCCAAGAAGGTGAGACACATACACTCATGGCCAGTATGCACTCACACACACACGTGAGTGGCTAAGGGAAAGTCATGCCCTCATTTGGTTTCCTGTCAAACCATACCAAAGTTATACCTCCTAATAACTTTAATAAGGTGCCACACAAAAATGAACTTCGAGCTTCATGAGGAAAGAAAAGCTTCATATGCTTGGAGCTCATGAAAAAACAAGATGGCTCTATAGGCATGCAAGTTGTGTTATGCAAGGTGGCCATATAACTAAAATTACAAATGCAACAATAAAAAACGTTCAAAGGAGTATTTATTACTTCATACAAGGTCTTTAACTTAGGGAACATTATGCCTAATATCTCCAAGAGAGGACCAATCAAAGTATAAAAGATTCATGACTTAGGGGATATAGTGTGTCACATCAAGCCACTAAGAGGAATATAATATGCTAAGATAGATCACGCTCTTGAAGGAAATCACACCCAATGCCATCCAAAAAGAGAAAAATACATCACATTAAATAAGAACACTACACCATGAACCATGAAAAAGAAAAATGCAAAAGAATAATGCCAATGTATGTCCCCACTTTACAAAAATTGCTAAACACCACGCTGTGAGAAATTACTTTAAAGTAACAAATGATAAATTCTAACAATAAAGAAGACATGAGAGCTAACTTGGAAAGCCCTATTCCATGTCATATGTTTCCAAGTAAATCTATTTCATAAAAAAACATAAAGGGGTTGCCCCCAAAATAAAAATACAAACACATAAGGGATCTATGGATTTGGGGTTAGTATGTTCTTGCTACAATGTTATTAGAGAGCTCAAAACTGTCATCATTCCCAAAATACACATAGAAATAGAAGAATGACACAAAGTAGAGCAAAAACAAAGAAAAACCTTTCGGGTCAACATGGAAGAGACATGAATGTCTTGATGCCTTGCGTCATCCCCAAAAGGAAAACATAAGACAAATGAAAAAGATAAAAGAAAAAGCTTTTGGGTCAACATGGAAGAGAAATGAATGTCTCAACACCTTGCATCATACCAAAAAGGGAAACAAAAGACAAATGAAAAGAGAATATAAAAGAAAAATCCTTTTGGAAAGATTTACAACATATAGAAGAATGAAGGTAAAAATAGAGGAATGTCACAGAGAGAGATAAACAAAATAGTATGGGGGGATCACAATACACACATACAATCACACAAAAAGAAAGAGAAATAAGGAAAATAAACTATTAAGCCACATGCGAGTCAACCTAAAGTAGGTCATCCACATCCCAATCATGTTCATTATCTATCAAAGGTGGACAACTAGCCAAAGGGAAAATGGCAAGTGTTGAACTAGGGCCATCACCAGGTTCAACACTCTTCTTGGGAGAATTGTCGTTTAAGCTCATAGAAGAAGAAAACAATGTATTCAATTAATTATGCACTTTCTCATCAATTTTAGTAATCTCCTCATCATCATCTAGGTTAATCACAACATGAGGTTGAATGATAATATCTAAAGAAGGCTTCAACTCTTATTGTGGTTCCATTATAGGGTCTTTTTGTTTTAGGGAGGGGGTAGACTCATCATGCATTGCTTTAGTTGAGTTTGGATCTTGATTTTATTTGTTTATTTCTTCATTTAATTGGTGATCAAGGGCACAACATCTACGCCTATGCTCTCTAGCACCTCTGTTTCTTTTAGTTCTATTTTAAAGTTGTTTTTGTATAGGAGCTATTTGAGTTTCTCCGATAAAAGTTGGGAGTTGTTTCTCCCTCATCTTGAATCAAGATGAAGCACATGGTGAGGGGGAGTTTGGTCTCCTTTCCACAAGAAGGATAGGTGGTCTTGCAAAGTATTTTCAAGGGGATTCTATCCAAGAAACAAGTTTCTAGATTGTGCAGTGTATCAAAAAATGAAGAAGATGGGTTTGTAGATGTCAACATTAGTGTGAAAAGTGGTGCCTCTTTGTAGGGGGAGAATGTAGATGTTGACCCTTTTCCATTGATGAAAAATGGGGAGAGAGTGACCTCAAAATATTGAATTGAGAAGTGAGTGAACTCAAAATGCTATGTTACTTAGAAAATTAATTTCAATATAACATATCTCCCATAGGGGAGAAAATGCTACATCAAAGAAATCATTCTAAAAACTAGTGTGGTGGTGGTCTAGTATTTTTTTATTTACCATCAATGATAAAGGGGGTGATTGTTGAACATAGATCAAGTCAATGATGACAAAATTTGCAGCAAAAGTGTTTGATTTCAAAGGCTATCAATGATGATAGAGTTTGTAGTAAGAAGTTTGTCAAGGATGAAGAGTTTGTTAATACTTTGAATTTTGTCATTATATTCCCCTTGACATAAAGTGTTGTATGTTAGAAGTTTAGTCTATTCAAATTTGGTAATTTAATTATCAGGATACAAAATCAAGAAATATATATTATCAGTTGTTGTATTCTTACAATATCTTTCTTGCATATATTCTCTATGTATATGGTGATACATAAGTTTGTATCAGTATGCTTCAGTTCAAGGATATCTTTTGGGTAGAGAGATTTCTCTAAAAATTCAATAATAGTCTGCATTTATTTTAAAAATACACTTTTTCTCTATGGTTTGGAATGAGAGTTTGTCTACACTAATTCTATTAGTTTCCTGAATTTTCAGAGGTGAGGTTTAGTATGCAAGATGTTTGATATGATAGAAGGCTC
>VDFB02127064.1:0-18138 GCA_007258455.2 Sequoia sempervirens | reverse complement strand
TATTTGGAAGAGTGTATGCAACTAAATAAACTTCAAGAAAATGGGGAAAACACTCAAAGAATATCTGCAACCAAACAATCTCCAACAACCCAGTTATAAGGGTGTTTTCACTTCATGGGGATTCATGTATATGGAGGTTCACTTTTTACAGTGGATTCCTCTCCCATTTGCAACACTTGGGATAAATAATATGCTCAATTCAAATGTATGTCTTGATCTGGATAGAAATATCAACTACTTATGTTGTCCCAATAAACCAAGATAAGGCAAGTCTAATATTTTGGTTCTATACATAGGCAGTCATACTACTTTTAAAAGGTAGGACTTTTTATGCTTAACAAAAGCATAAGCCCCACTTTTTCAATTATATTCTTATTAACCTCATAAAAAAAGGTCATCTCCAAGAGAATTTAAAAACACTCATTTCCAAATATAATGATGGGAATAATACTAAAATTCTATAACCCAAAAAAGAGATGGATGTTTCCTATTGTTTTGCTCCTGGCTTAAAGATTGTGTTTGTTGGAAAATAGCAAAAAACATTAGCATATTGATAATTTTGTAGAGATGGATAACCCCTTTTCTTTGGTGAAGTTGCAAGTCCAATTTAATTTACACAGCTAGAATGAGTTAAAATTCAATCCCTTCATTTTTTTAACTCTTCTTGTATTTCTGATAAAATCATAGTTCCTATGAAATTTTGAGTCAATGGCAGTTTTTAGAAGACTGGAGAGTTTAATCAATAGCTTCAATGTTCTATGTAAGCTCTTAGGAGTTTAACACTGGTTGGCATAGCCATTGTATGTATCTTCATCCTAAAATAAACAAGTGCTTCATGGAATATAGTATAGTAATGATTGAAAATAGTTATAACCAACTTGAAGAAATGGAATAGGGCATTGCCAAGGCAATAACAAGGAAAATATTGGAAGGAACAAAGAAAGAAAGAATCCTAATGTTCACAGATCACCAAATAAATCAATGGGACTACAAAATTACAACTACTTTAGAGTTGACTAATGGAGGGTTCAACATGTCTCTAATGAACCATTAAGAAAAAGAATAAACAAAAAGATTGTTCAACTAAAGTATGTGAATATGAAAAAATAGCTAATTAGGAAATTACGAGTGAAATCAGAAGCATCAGTCACACTACCAATTTGAAGAACGTATCCCAAAGAAAATCAAATAGCAAAGCGACCAACTAGCTTGCTATAAAGAGTCCATTGCAGCATGCTAATGGGAGCTCTCATGTTCGGGTCTTAGCTGGTCCTAGGTAAATAAAAGAGAAAAAGGGAGAAAACTATTCAGATGAAAGCAGAGACAATTACATGTGCAAATCTTCTAGTAATTCCTCAATCCAAAAACACAAGAATAAGAATTCAACAACAAAATGTAACCTAAAAATATAATAACTTACTACGAAAATTTAACCTAAAGGAACAAGTGATAAAGAACATCTAGGACATCGCGGGTTCAATTCCTAGCTAGCTCATGCAAAATTAACAAACTTAACCGAATTCAACAACAAAATCAAGCAAACATCAAGCTCATTATCCTGCCCCTGAGCAATTGGGCAGTAGAGCATAGCCATGGAAATTGACATGATATACATGTTACAAAAACATAACTTTTGTCTATAATCCAAACCAGATGTGAATGACACATATTATAAAATCACATAGCTAACATTCAACACAGGCCAAAAAACCTTTGGCTTACCTGGTTCAAGAAATCTGATGAGGACTGGGAACCGTCGAGAAAGGAAGCATAATTTCTTGGCAGAAGAAATCTTTTCTAAATATAAACACCGACGAAATAAAATTAGTGTTCCCTGCCTCTCTTGGTGTCCAGTCCTCCAAAATCTTTTTGGTATTGACCTTTCACTTCTCCAATTTGGCGAGCTACAGCCTGAAAATAATTCCAGTAGTGGGTTTGTGTGGTGGTATTGAGTACGGTTCAGGTGGAGCAAGAGAGGAGGCTCAAATATTCGTTTTGTGATCATCCATAGATATGCATTTATATACACATGGATACACAACTATATTTTGTTACATGTTTGTGTGTAATTAATAATTTAAATATATCTATGATTATACATGTATATTCATAAATGCTAATATGGTTGAGTTTGTATACTCCTAGGCTGTGTCAGTACATTCAAGTTTTGCAACCCAATCAATTGTTGAATTTAAAATGGGTAAAAAACAACTACGAAACCATTTATACTATAGCCAACATAGAAAGGAAATTTGTGTGCTCCAAAATACATGGAACAAAGGCTAACTGCATCATGCACAATTGCGACTCTACCTGCTAGCAATCTTATCTTGCAGTGCCCATTGGCAATGGTAGATACCACCCCTTATAAACAATCTTAGAGCAATCCCCTTGTTGGACTAGCACAACAACAACGCTTGAAATAAATATTCAATGATTGCTACCTTTCTACGGTAAAGCAGTTTCAACAACACATAGATGCACTTTCAAACCTTTTTGTTTGTCAGATATGTAGAGAAAGCTACATAGGGATGCACACTCGTATGTCAGAGTTGGAAACAACATGTGTAAGATGCAATTATGAAAAAGGAACCCACCACTTTAGCTCTACAAATGGCATGGACCTAGTCCCACAATCATTGTTGCTAAAAAAGCTAACACAAGCTAAAATAATGCTTATTGGTAGGGTGGCTCTAGTTTTGCAAGTGTCCCACACTAGAGGATGTCAATTTAAATACAATGGTCACACAATAAGCTTTCCTCAAGATATCTCGAGCATAGAATTTTTTTTTTTGTGTCAATTGCAATACCTTGAGGTTGTGATCGTATGATGAACCACTATTGAAAGTGGTAATTACGATTGCTATGCTAATAAACATCATGTCATGGATGCATTGAAATAAAAAATTCAATATGAAAAATATTACAATGATGTTGAGATTGAAGTTGAGGCTCTTAATATGTTACTTGATGTTGTTATTGATGTCTCCAATTTCTTGCATACAATAGAGCAAGTTTCTGATGAAGACCTAATGCCATCAACCAGCTCAACAAATGTTGCTCAAGATGAAAATTTCTCTTCAAAATTTGAATAATCATTTATCCCTTCCTTGCCAAATGCTAAATGAGAGCTCCAAGCAATCAATGAGGTATTACAAATTGAAAAAAGAGAGCAAAATATTTTGTGTTGGCCTGAAATTAGCTCTTCTCCTGTTAGTGAATACAACACTGAAGGTTTATTTACAATGGCCTTTCCAACATTGTTTCCCACTGGAACAACACCCCCCCTCCAACTGAGGAATTTTTGAATTCACTTGCATGAATATACCCTCCACTTAATGAGATATTTTGACCACAAATTTGGATAATATGTCAGGTTTAGGTATTTCCTCTACAACTTAAGAATGAGACATCACAACCAACAAACAGTTTATGTATTTTTTAGAGGGGATTTGGAAGAAAAAATCCACACGTCATTGTCTACATTACATGAACATCTTCAAGCTGCTTTTGATGACCAGATTAGCTAAGCAACTGATGCGTTTCAGTACATCGTTGCATGGGATCTGTTCTTTTTTGTAATTCTTGTCGGGCCCAACTATCTGCAATGATTGAACAGCTTGGCATACCTACCCTTTTTTTACTTTAGGTTGTGTAGACACAAAATAGGATGATATGCAAAAACAATTCTCTTATGTGGCTCATTTAGTGATGGAGCCTTCAACAAAGACACTAATAGATATTGTTGTTCAAAATCCACATATAACGTCTTTATATCTGCATCATAGATTCTCAATTTTCCATCAAAAGGTGATTGAAAAGCTATTGCATGCAAAATATTATTGGTATAGATATGAATGGAAGCATTGTGGCTCTGCACATGTGCATGATTTTTATGGCTTCTAGAAGCCCCCAACATGGACACTCTTGATTGGTCACAACACTAGGGTGATGTCATAATAGTGGTTTACAATTCCTAAGAGGAACGAATTTTAGCTGAAATCACATATTTTTAGAAAATATAATGATTTAAGCCTTAAAAAGTTCCATTTTAAGGATTTCAATTGAAGAGGGTTTGACCAAATCACCTTAGATCAAACCCCCTTGGATAGAACCTCGCTAGTTTTAAACCATACCTATAAATGCATCTCCTTTACACTTATCAAAATGCTGATAAAAATCACTTTTGATTTAGTTTTGGGGGATCGAATGAATTCATTTAAAATTTATTTCAAATGATTATGGTATTCCTCAGAACAAGCTATCCAATGAATATAATTTTAATATGTTTTGGTTTTGTTATGCATTTGTTTTTTAAGTTTTATTAAACATAGGTTTTTCATCAAAAATAAATTTCTTTGTTCTTCACATGTGGAAAAATAGAAGATTATCAAAAAAAATTTGAAAAATATGAGTGACCAGATATTGAAGTCCTTGATCCAACAAAAAATTAAATTAAATTTTGACATATACAAAAAGTTACGCTACATAATAAATAAGCATGGTGTCCGAATTGTAATTCGTTTGACTTTGAAACTTGATTAAGGAAAAAAAAATATTCAATAAAAACTATCTAACTAAGGGAAGCACTAGATATCAGAGTTACAAATCTAAATTTGAAATAATTAGAATTTTATCCTTCATGGAAAAAAAGTTATGTGTTATATAGTGTGCATCACTTTTTAAAAATGTTGTTTCTTGAAAAAAACTAGTTTTCATGGGAGATGGAAAAAGAAGTGCAATCTGATTCCAAAAATTTTGAAAAAAATCATTTTAGAATCTACAGACAAAATGTGATGACTCTAGTTTGCATCATCTTCAAATTCCTCACGGTTTAGCCGCTATAGGTGCCCTAATGTGAAGATTTAGTTAAAAAGTAATAATTTGAAGTGTCTAGTTTGGCCAAAAATTGTAAAACCACTATTATGGGATCACCCACCATGATGTTTCCATGGCAAGGCACTTTTTTGGTAGATATGTTTCAACTTGGAATCCATGTTGCCTTGCACAGAGATTCCTCAAAATCTATCATTGTTCTAAAGTTTTGTGAACCAAGATCCTAGCACCTACAAAACACAACAAACACACACATTAGAAGATTAAAATGAAAGTTAGAATCTAATTTCCCCATGAAATCCATTTACAAAGCTTAAATTAGGAAAAGAGATGAAGAAAACAATAAGAAAGAAATAAAAGAGGGATTGAATCCTAATTAAACAAGAAAACTCTTGATCCCATGGGGGAATTGGTGCCAATTTGATGTGAAAATTGGCCCTTTCCCAACTCCTATGATGCAGGATTGATATGTGATGATGGATTATCCACTTTGTTGAAGATACAATGAAGATCCATGATGAAAAACCTACATAACCTAGCTATAAACTTGAGAAAATGGATGAAAATGCTAAAGCTTGAATATGGATTTGAGTATAGTAAGTTTTCTCAAATTGTGGATGCTAAAATGAGAAATGAAGCCTCTTATTTATAGATTGACAAGTTGGAGAAATGCCCAAAATGAAGCAATGGGGGACTAACTTTCAACCAATGGAAAGGTGCCACTTTTCAAGAGATGGATGGATGGAGGATGTGCACATTTTGATGAATGTGCCCATAAATGCAATTAGGTGATATTTGAAATTAGTGAAATGACAAGGTGGAGGGAGAGTCAAATGGAGTAATGGCCACTTGGCTCAATGCAAAAGGACATGTAAGATGAAATAAATGCCTTGTTTGAAGGACAAAATCCACTTGGATTTGAATTCAAATTTGAAGGAATATTCATCTATTATGCCATGTTGAGAGAAAACAAATATTTAATAAATGAATTAAATCTATTTTCATGTGCAAGTGGAAAAAGCTAGAGGATTTGATGGATTAAGACTAAGATTAATCAGGATTGATTAATTTAAAGAAGATTAGCTAATTTGACCATTTGACTTAGATTTTTGGATTTAAATAAATCAAAATGAGAGGAAAATGATAAAAGGAATAATTAAATAAATATTTTTTGTTTATTTAATTAAAATGGGTGATGTAATATTAAATCAAATAAGGTTTTGATTTATTTAATTTAATAAGATGACTTTAGAGGTTTAATCAAATAAAATGAATTATTTAATTAAATAGAGATAATTAGATCAGATTGATTGATTTAATTAACAAGATAGAATGACTTAATTGGATAAAATGATTTATTTAATTAAGAGAGGAAAATTGATGAATTTAATCAAATAAAGGTATTTGGTTAAATGGTTAGACCAAGGGATGATTTAGGATGAAACGATGTTAGTAGTCGGGATCAGATGTGCAATGTCAATTGGTATATTTTCCATGTCTACATTTTTCCCTACTTTGAAGAAAAGTATTCGCTACATTGGTTCAAAGAATAAAATGTCTTGATCAAAAGCCAAAAAATTCTCTAATTTTTTCAAATGCCCCACTGCTTCCCAAATAAAAAGAATTATGCTAGTATACTTCCCCCTCGAGAGATCGAGCGAAGAGGTTCGATTTGAGGGTTGATCTCTCAAAAAAGAGGTTCAAGATTAGTTCAACTCAAATGTTTGATGTAGACAGATTTGATGATGTAGACAGTCATTAGGCATGGGTAACCTCATGTCTATTTTGATATATTACATACTTGATCCTGATTTGTACCATGACAATTACATTATTGATGATATAAATAAGATGATTATTATGTTTATATGTAATGCATGATATGATGATGCATGGATGATATGGATGCATATGATATGATATGATGATGGTTTTTTGATTATGCAAATGGATGATTAATGTATGGTTTATGAGATGCTTAGAATAACCAATTTATATTATGCAATGATGAAATGCAATGCATGTGAGATGATCAATGTTTCTTATATGATATGATATGATATGTAGTATGCTGATGGTTTTTGGATGCAGGATAGATTCATTGATGATGATGAATTTTGATTAATTGTCTTAGTACCATGTTAGTTTGAAAAGCAAGAGATAGAAGAACAAAAGGGATTCTAACAAGAAATGAGATGATAATGATGATGATGATTTCTTGCCAAGGGTTAGGATTTTCAAAGGACCAATTATCTTATGTTTGATAACACACGTAGGTATGATGCATCAAGGTATAAAGGCTAGGATGGCATTGTACCTAGTGTGATGAACTTTGACTCGACAACCAGATAGGAATATCCCTATTCACACCTAGCACACAAAACCTTATCCAAAATACAATTTAGATATCTCAAACATCTCAGACCAAAACATAGAAAGGCAAGCCTTACTATGTGGTCAACAAGATATTCAAAACACCCTCCCTACAAATCAAACAAAGCATGCATGACCAAAGTTATATTACACGAATATCCAACACGTCAATATCAAGCACACAAACATGTCAATGTTCTTCATACCACAAACCAAGTGGATGTGTTTTGGTTAGGATAAAAATCCAAAGTGATATCCAAAATGATGCCCATTCTCAAAATGATATATCCTAGGACATGCATTGCATAGGATGATGATGGGTTGATAAGTTGTTTGATAGGATTTTGATATTTAAGGTTGCTTGACATGTTTGAAAATTATCAGGATTTTGATTTTGCATTTAAAATTTTGTTGTTTCGATTTTGATTTTGTATTTGAAGTTTTATTTTGTTGATTGTTGTGCTTGTTTCCATTTGTTATTCCAAAGGGTGAGGGTGACAATTGATTTATTATGGATGAGATTATTGTGGGTGAAAGCGAGATGAGAAAAATGGATATTTTGGGGTTTTTGAATGTTTTTTATCTTTTTGAAATGTTTGAGGCTATTTTTGGTATTTTCAAGATGTTTTACAAATGTTTTGATTTTTGTATTTTCCAATATTTTTGGGGTTTTTCGAGATTTTATGAATGTTTTTGGATTTTGATGTCTCGGGGATTGATCAAAGATTAGCCTTGCCTATGTGTAAGCTCAGAGATGACGTAGTTTGAATGCCATGTTTTTTATTTTTTTTTACTTTTTGACCTATTTTTTTATTTTGATATGATTTTGGATGTTTTTGAATTTTCTTGGTTTTTGAATGTTTTTGGTTTTTGTAATGATTTTGATGTGATTTGGATATGGATATGCATTATATTAGTGATTTTTTGGTATTTTGGTTGAAACCAAGCTAAGGCTGATTGATTAGATTGATGGATTGGATGATGATAACATTGTTGAGGATACACAACAATGCAAGGATAGAGGTTAAGAAACAAAAGGATAATGGATATCCCAAGATGATGAGGGGATTGATTGCGATAACATTGTTGAGGATACAAACAATGTAAAAGAGATAGTGTTAAGCAATGCAAGGATTGGGAAGGATATCCCGAGATGATGTGATTTCATTGATTTGCTTGATCAGGATTTTGAAGCTTGATTTGGAACAAAGTGTTGGTTTTGACATCTTTGATGAGTTTGGAAGTGAAAATTAGATGGCGCATCGATAGTGATTGTTTGATTTCGATTTTGATGAGTATTTAAACTCTGATAAGGGAACATCTCTCTCTCATCAAAATATGCCATGGGCTAGTGATTTGGATTTTTTGCTCACAAGTGGTTTGACCAATTTGATTTCATGTTTGCCAATGTTTAGATCACCACATAAGTTGGAGGATATAGATCAAGATTTATTCTCGAAGCAAGATGTAAATATCTACCCCCAATGTTTAGCAATGTATGGATGCTTGGATAGGTGTATGGATGGAGGGATATGGATTATCTTGCGATAAGATAAGGTGTTCAAACAAAGGATGCTCATTTGGATAGTGCTTCATGGCTTAGATAATGTTGGGTAGGATAGGATCAATGAAAATGACCCATGTTAAGATGTTTACCATAAGAAAGTGTAAAGCGTGTACCAAAGTTTCCCCAAGATCAAGATAACTCAGACTATGGTGTAGATGGATGAAAAATGGATTGGATCAATGGTTCATGGGTGAATGGATTTATTATGGATAAGATGTATGGAATGTTGGATTTATTATGGATGAGATGAGATGCTTTTACTTGAATTGGCGTGTGCTGATGCTTTATTTTTACACATGATGCTTGTTTTCCAGGTTCTCATCATGATACATGTCCAAAGCGCCACTGAAGTGGTTTTCACTATAGGACAATTTTTTTCTTTATTTTTTTTTTTATCTTTTTCTATTTTTTTGGATTTTAATTTTAAATTTTTTTTTGTATTTTTTATTTTTTGAAAGATTTTAAGCTCATTTTGAACCACCTGGTGGTGTCGATGTAGATGTTTTTGTCATAATGTGCCATTGATATTCTACTTGAAGAAGCTGCTTTGCCAAGATACGCGCACTTGAAAGAAACTTTTAAGATTCCTAATCTGCTTTGTTGATATCAAAGTTAAATTTGTCTTTGTGTGCACATCATGATAGGGTGCCTTCTAAATCCTTATGATGAAGGGTTATTTCCAATGCATGGTCAATGTGATAATTAGATATCATGCATGGAGGCATGGGTGGAGTATGTTTAGGGATAAAAGATGGATTGGTTGATAGTTTGGAACCTTTGACTTTCCAAACTTTGGAAGATGAGCAATGATGGGTGGATATGGAGGTGTGTGTGGAATTAGGACCAACTGCTTGATATACTTTGTATGTTGCTTGAGAAGCTTTATTTTTCCTTTGTGGACATATTTGATGGATACTTTTCCCTTTTTTATTTTTCCCCATAGTTTCTTTGATTGATGGAGTTTGATAGGGATAATCCTTCTTTTTAGTTTTTGGTATCCATGTGTATTTGATTTGTCCATTATCCTCCTTAGCTTATTTTTCTTTGATAATATTCTTTGTTCTTTGATTCAAATTTTTTTTTTGACGTTGGTTCCAATTCATGGATGGGATGATGGGTGGATGAAGATTCATGACATGGCTGGTTGTAGTATTGGCATTAGTTTCATCATAGGGATTCTTTGTGCTCCCTATGTTGATGCTTGCACTAGATAAAGTTTCCCCCTGTATGGTATTAGTAGCACCTTCATTCCTTGATTCTACTTGTTTTGAGATGTCTTGTCTCAAGAAGTTAATGCTCTTGATAAATGACCACCTCAAGTATATGTCATTGTTTCAATTCTTTGGCTACTATAATCACACCTAAATATCCCGGCTGAAGTTCTTATATTTTGAGTAGATGTAAGTTGATATTCTCATACATGATGTCCTCATTTTGAATTTGGGATATATTTGATCTTGATGTTGACAACTTTGTTTGACTGTAGGAATCAATAATCTGCTCTTTATGTGCAAAAATGTTAGGGGTAAAGGAATCTTGTCCCAAATAAAGATCATCTATGTGTCCATCCATAGAAAGCATCTCATGGGTAGAAAGAGGAGTATGTGCTATATGGATATAATCATCATTTGCAACACCTTGTATGGATAGGAGAGCATCCAGCATTAGACTATTGGTATCTTGGACATACCCTGATCTTGATTAATTTCGGGGATTGCTTTGAAATGCTTTTGGACTAATTCTAAGGGACATGGGTTGGCTCAAAGGATGGATTGCTTACAAAGGGTTCTTTGGATACCTCCCACAGGAATGTATGAAGTGGGCTCAGCCTATCCCTTGACTCTGGGTGGATTTGGATCAAATGTTGAGTTGAGGATTCCTTCAATATCTATGTCCATGTAAAGGGATGTCAAATACTAAAAGACCATTGTAGAGACATTTCCTTCAACATGATCATTGGCTCCATGGGTCTATTTCATTCAAGCCTAGGGATCAAATAAATCTAACACCCTTTGGAAATAGACACCTAAAAATTGGCTCTTGATGCATGTTGATTTGATCATTTGATGGGGTAGAAACATCTTCAATGTGCTCATTGGTGGATGGATCTTGATCATTGTTTTCAACAATTGTGGTGGGGAGATTGTCAATGCTATCGACAGTGGTTGAATCCTGATTATTGTCCCCAACAATGATTATATTTTGATCAATAAGGTCTTGGATGCAATTTTTGAGTTGAATACAATTTGATGTTATGTGTCCCTTTGTTTTGTGAAAATCACAATGGTGTCTCAAGGCGGCCCCGGCTAACCGGTTCTTGATAGCCCCAGCTTTTAATGTATTTCATACATTTCTCGTTCAAATTGCTGCATGACCATTTGGATTGGCTTCCCTCAAGGCATATATTTTGTTTGTTACCCCGAGACTTGTAACTCTAATTTGCACCTCAGGGTGATGATTTTGGAGATGCGTGGTATCGGATCTTTGGGATGTAAGGATTGGATCTTCTAGATGGGGTGATTGGGGCTCTATGTTACTGATGTTGACCTTGATATCCAACCTTGACATTGGAGATATTGTTCTTGGATGTGGTTGTGGGACACAAATCATTTACATGTCTGAACCAATGGTAGAGTGTAATAGATTTTGGAGCGAAATGTTCTGCCTCTAATAATTCAATTAATTTGGCAAGTGAAGCAAGTTGATCTTGATTTTGATCTTGACACCCTTGATATATTTGATTTGGCTTTTGTTCAAGTAGATTTGGAATGTACACTTGTGGTGTTTACATGGGATCAAGGACAAATTGATTTTGGATAATGTTCTGATTTGGGATGATGCTTATAGATTTGGCATGATAGGTTGAAATTGAACATCGCTGTGGTTAAGGTAACTTTGATTTTCATGAAAGTGTTACCTTTGGACTTGACTGGCCAATGAGCCATTAACATATTTTTGACCTTGAACAATATTTGTATGATTTGCAAACATATCTACCCCAAATTTTACCAATTGTGAATTTGAAATGTTCATGTTTGGAAAACTTGTACTTGGTATATTCACATTTGGTATGTATGGATTTGGTCGGATGATGTTGTTTTATTAAAGACTCATGCATTGAGTGTTTGGTTGATAGATTTGTAAGTTTGGACTTGGATTTAAATCTACCATCGGAAAAGGTGTTCCAAAATTTAGATTAGGCATACTCACATTTTTTGTACCATTGAATTTTGTAGGAGATAATGATCCCATGTACTGATTGTATAAATGTGAGTTTTGATAGTTTGGTTGAGTTGGATCACTCATGATGTATGGAGAAAGTTTATATTCCATGTTCTTCTTGTGTTTTTACCTTGTTGACCTCTAAGGGATTTAGGACCAATGATGAGATGAAGCATGAAAGGGGTCAATGATATGGGTGTTGAACTTTTAGGAACTTTGGATCAATGCTAGACTTTAGGACTTTTGGATTTTTTATTTTGGATTTGATTTGGATTTTGGATTTGGATTTGACAATTAAATCATAAACTCCAAGAGGTTAGATGTTTTCTTCGAATGAATTTTTCCACAAGGTGATAATTTAACTAAGTGTATGAAGAAGGATTCATCTACACACACCTAGTCAAACAATATGATTTTATTTTTTTTTCAAGAGGATTTTTCTAAAAGTCTAGTATGAATGATTTTTACAATGGTTCAAAAGTTATTTGTTAGATGGGTTTTGGTTGATGTTTGAGATGGAAGAAATGATTGGTTGTTTGATCCTAAATGAACCTAAGAAGAACTTTGTTTACAAGGACAAGGTTTTGAAGAATATTCTTTTCTCTAAGAGTACTTTAAACCAAAAGATCAATGTTTTCTTGAAAGACCATAAGACAAAAGATAGTCAAGCACATGTGTGGGGTTCAATTGATGTCATCTTGATTAATGAGTTGCTTTTACCACAAACAAATTCTTTGATTATATTTTCAAATTAGATGTATAATGTCCTAATTTCTCATCATCCCACAAAGTGTGTTATGTGGAAATCAAGGAAATTAAGGCAACAGTTCCCTATTGTTGACTTTAGTAAGCAAATTGAGATATCATCCAAGTGTTTAGAAACCTCTAAGGATTAAATCCCAAAGGGAAACCAATAACACATGAATTTGGTCAATTGTATTTTCTTCCTAAAAGGTTTGAAGTTTTGATGAAAATGTTAAATGCTTGTTTCCCAATGTTTACAAATAAGCAAAGTGTTTTGTAAGCAAGAACAAGCACAATCCTATGGATATGAAAGACTATATTTGTTGAGTCCCCACTTGGAAAAGTACAACTATGCTTATTTTTAGCTAATGGTTAGATGCTTGACCCCACTGGCTCCCATCCATGACACTCACTTATACATGGCAACCAAACATCAACACCCATGAAACTCCCATGGCATACTTTCCATTTCTACTAAAAATCGTAAAAGTGTGCCCAGGCAGCTTCAGAACAACCGTTCCTACACCAACAAATAGATAGGGATTTTGGCCTTTCTACAACAAGGGTTTTAATTTGGACTTTTCATTCATAGTAGTTGATCCATCGAGGCGAGAGAGCATTGTTTCCCTTCTCGTCAGAACCAACTGCACAATACTAGCCTTTGTTCTAGTACCCACTTTTATATCCCAACTGGAAATACACTTGGCTTTAGTGTGTTAACGGTTGAGTCATTCCCTTGGGTGAGTACTTTTTCCCACAAGGAAGGCCATATAATATTAAAAAAGAAAGCAAACATATCCATAAATTGATCAATCTTTGTTGAGAAACAAAGAGAGAATACACATGCTAGGTTCCACTCACACTCACAAGATTTGTTCAATTTTAATTCCAAAATGAAGTGTGGGGGCAATATTTTATTCAACTTAATGTCACCAAAAATACTTTTGATTCTCAAGATCGTCATGAAGTGTGAGAGAAGTGCATACACCTTTTTAGATGAGATTACTTTGCAAAAATGATTACAAAGCACAAAGGACACATATTCATTTGAAATCCACAAAGCAAAAGTGAATTCTTTTTAGTGCACCAAAAGAAGTATGAGATTTGATTGTTCAATTGTGAACCTTAAACTAAATCTAGTAAATTTTCCTAAGGTTCTTTTTAATCCTTTTGTCTTGTTCTTTTTAGAGCCCAAATTGAGATCTATTGAGTCCTAAAAGCTTGAAGAGATAAAATCCTTAAACTTAGAATTATAATTGCTTCCAAGAGTGTCTAAAGATACTTGATACAATAGAGAAATGATGTCATAAGAAGCTTTTCTTTTGTTTCCTCCTCCCCTTTTTGATTTCCTATCCTGAAAAGTTGCTCAACATTTTAGATAAGACCAAGAAACAAGAGGATATAAGGGTTAGATGAATCATTAAGCACAAAAACCCTAAAACTTAGACCAAGTTATAATGTGATTTGACTTTAGATGTAAAATTGAAAATTTTAACTCCATAAAAGTTAAGAAACACCTACACCATTGGATAGCTTATGAAATTCTACCCCATTTCAAAAACAGTTTCAAAAAATACCTCAGATGGCCAAGATATCATCATTTTAAAACTCACTGGTAAAAGCACCTAAAACAAGGTATATGGGCTAAAATAATGTGCATAAGCGCTTAAAAAAAGAAGAGATGGGATGATAAGCTCAAGTATAATTTGTGGGATAATATATTCACTATAAAAAAATCCATTGGATGCAACCCATTTGAGCTCTTGTATGGATCAAAGGCTAGGATGCCTATCAATTCGAGGCTACATATGTACACATTGTTGAAAGATATGAAAGGTAATCAATACGATACTATCCTCCTCTAGGTTATGGTATTGATTGAATTAGATTAGCAATGAAGAGAAGCTAATGAAATATATAATTAACACAAGATTATCACATGAAATATTTTCATGATAAGAAGAAAAAAAAAGGAAGTTCTAGGTTAGTGATTTGGTTTTGTTGTGGAAGACCAACTTTTAAGATAAGGGAAAGCATAAAAAAATTGACCCCTTATGGCTTGGACCTTATGGAGTAGCTGAGAGGTATGTGTTTCATGTATACCATCTAATGGATAAAGAAGGAGAATTGATGGAGCTACTCATACATGGACAAAATTTTAAGCATTACTTCTCCTAAGTAATGGAGCTTCAAGTTTTGATTGGTGAGTTGAGTGATACATCTTCCATATTTTGATTATGTTTCTCAGTAGTCTTGATTCAAGTTTAGCCAAGATGTTATTTTACTAAAGTTGAATTTTTTTTGGTGGTTTTCTTGAATATTTTAGATTCTATATATTCTTGCAAGAAGTGCATGCCAAACTAGAGCCACTATTGGTTCTTAGATCCATGTTTTATTTTTTTCTTGAGTCTCTTTCCCTTTTGTGCCTTATCCATTTTTCTAAAGTTTATAACCAATTTGAGAAATTTAGTGATCGGTGGTCTTTTTTCAAATTTCTTAGCACAACTAGATCTCACATGAAAAATTAAGCCTAGCTTCTTTTTGAAGTTTTATATAATTCTTTAAAGAATAATAGTTATGATTTCATGGATTTTATCCTTCTATCTAATTCATTCCCAACTTTTGTCTCTTGGTGATGCCATCTTCCCCTTACAAAATTTTAGCATCCATCTTAACTTACATTTCTAAAAATTTAATTGCTTCAAATTTATTCTTTTGTAATACTATTCCATCATATTTTCTTACATCCATTACCTTGATGTTTTCATGTTTATGTCATCCCACATTGCTTACATCATCATGATGTCACCTCATTCGAAGCCTCTCATATCCACTAATGACATCATGCTAGTGGCACCTCTGATGACATCATGAGTGAAACTTTATATCTAAACTAGATTAGTATTACGTATATTTTGGGGCTAGAAAATGAATTGCAAGTATTTGACCAACATGAACTTGTTGGAGACCAATTTTCTATGAAAGACTTGATGAAATTTCTTGACCTACATAAATTTGATGAAGAAGAATAAAGCTAAGGAAATTACTTATGGTTAAGTCCATGTGAACATGTTATTTATCCAAAAAGTGAATCCTTCTCAAGCATTTATTTTAAAGTAGCTACAATGTTTTATTTTATTATTTTCCTTTTCCGCATGGTTTAATTTAAATTTTTTGCAATAATTTTCATCATTTAAATGGTACATGAGAGAAAAGGAATATTCAAAAGAGGAAAACCTACAAAAAATCCATTGTAGAGACAATTGTAAAAAGACAAATGGTTTGATATACTATTATTGAAATGTTGTAATGTTATTTTTTAGTTTTTTCTTCATCATTGTGTGTAAACTTTAAGAATGTGCCATATTCGAATATTTTATTTAGCATAATTTATCTATGAATTCAATAATTAGTAGAGGAATTTGATAATATTATAAATCTATTAGATGATTTTTGATAGCTCTTTTGTATGCTTGAATATTATTTTAGATAGGTCAATGACAAAGAACTAAGTAGATAAAATTGTGAATGATATTTTTTGAGTCTTCAAGAAATCATATCATCTTTAATTTTTTATTTCCCCTTTGTTGTTACTCCTTACTAATCATGATACTATTTCCTTAGTATAGGAACTTGTCTCTTATATTTGTTCTAGTCAACCACACATAAATAAAATCCATAAAATTATCCTTTTCAAATTCTAATTTATGTTTTTATGATATCATTGTTTGTAGGGAGTAAATAAAATCATTTTCTATGAATCAAAACTCATCCCACCTTGCATTAGTTTCCAAGGTGTTATATTTTCTATATAGGGGTTAAATATATATAGTTTTCTTAGTATAGTAATATTTTAAGGGGTTGAATGAATAGGTTGGGTTTAACTATCCTTTAATCTATTGTTGTTATCATAAGTGATTTCAATACCTATTAAGGTATACCCATGTGAATACCCTCTTGGGTTTATGTTGAGCTCAAATTGTATAAGATAAAACCCACTCTTTTTCAGTTAGTTCAAATTCTTGCATAGTTATATTGATAAATTATTTTACCCACATGTTGAAAACCTTGGCCTTGTGAGCACAAAATATTCTATGTAATGGAGTAGTTATTTTGAGACCTAAAAATGAGTTCCAACCTTCCACCGAAGTAGATAATCTTAGCAGTTTATTCAATTCCTAAAATCACTTCTACTGCATATGCTACATTAATATGCTTACTTCCAATTTTATAACAATCATCAATATCAAAAATTATTTCGAAAGAAAAAGGCCTCTCGGAATGGTATTTTTTCAATCAAATTGATTTCATTTCCAAAGAGAGTCTTCTTACCTTCTTCATCTTTCTCTATCATGGGATTTCAATCAATCTATTGGTTCTCAAAATGGTCCATACAATTTAGAAACTCATATATCTACTAATCATCATTGAATAATTTCCATTTGTGAATATTTCCTAGAATACTATATCTAGTAAGACTTTCAACATCGTACTTGCATTAAGGGGAAGCAAGGTAAGCATTGAATCTTGAAGCTAATATAATAAGGTTATTGGCCATTACATTTTTATCCCTTTCAACACAATTGAATTTGAGTGTATTAAAAACTTCAATTCTATTGTCCAATAGTTTATTATTATATATTCATATTCTTTTTCCTTTTGCATAACATGTGCCTCTAATTTGAGACACATTTTTTTTTGAATCACCATGTTCTTTGATGTATTTGATCCCATATTTGGATGCAACATTTTAAAAAAGATCAAATACTAAAAAATTTCCACATCATTAGTGAATTCAAAGTTCAACCTAAATGTGAAATTATAGTTTTTTCCTTTTGGAGACACTAATGTAAAATTATTGTGTCATTACCCTCTCTTGAGCATGCACTATAAAAATTCATATTTTAAATATCATCATTTCTTGGGTACTGAACTAGGGAAACTATGTCAAGATCAACCTATTTAACACATTCATAATTATAGTAGCCCACAAGATAATCAAGTTCCACATAAAATTAGAAAAATTGACTCTCTATCTCACTTGTATTCTCTAAAATATTAAGAATTGTATTCTATATATGTAATTGGAATTATTTTTCATGTAGAAAAGTATGGTGGGTATGTGCAGGATCATCATGGAAAAAATAGGCCCTTAAGTGGCAATGAAAATTCATAAAATCAGAGTTAAAGGCAACTTAACGTAAAAATTTGAATAAGTTATCTATATTATTTCAAAAATATGTAAGAATAGAATATGTAGCAAATTGAATGTAGTTTCTAAACTACTAGGCTTATTTTTTAAAAAAATCTATTTGTTGAAATTTTGAAATTTCAATGTAGTAGTACTTAAATTTCAAGGAAAAAATAAGAAGTAGGTGTCTGTCCAACCACCCTAA
>VDFB02127063.1:0-10938 GCA_007258455.2 Sequoia sempervirens | reverse complement strand
TTAAAATTGAACTCTTGTGCAATCTATTCAATATTAATTTCCACCATAAAGTAATTACATGTCTATTTGTTTTAAACATTCAAGCAATGATAATACTGCACATGGCATTGTAATGCAGCTTGGTTAGGGTGGAGCACAACCTGTAGATGAAGGTCATGGTGTGCATCCTAGTACTTTAGAGCATGTAGAGCATGATCAACATGTTGAGCATGATCAGGCTAGAGAAGATGAGGAATATGATGTCGCCCCATTAGGTAAAGAGGACCACTCTAAAGTTCTTTTAAACTTATTTACAATTAGTGTATTCATTAATGTAACCTTTCGTGTTTCTTTAGAGCATGTAGACCGTGATCAATGTGTTGAGCATGACCAGGCTAGAGAAGATCGAGAACATGATGTGGCCCCATCCGGTAAAGAGGAGCACCCTCATGTTCTCTTAAACATATTTAATTTCAATTGGTGTATTAATTAATGTAACCTTTCGTGTTTCAACTGCAGATCAGGATTTAGAGCATGTTCAACATGTTGAGCATGAGTCTATAACAAAAGTTCGGGAACATGATGTGGACACATCAGGTAAAGAGAACCACTCTAATGTTCTTTTAATTAATCAACTACTTGTAACAATAATAATAAAACATATCAGTTTAACATTTCTTTATTATTGCAGCAGACCCCCCCTTATAGTGGCGTCCACGTCATGAGCAGATGACTAGGCGTACATTAAGATCACAAGCAGAGGGCAGAACAACTAAAGGGGGGACAGATATTGATTTAGAAAATGATACTCCACTTCAGCTTTATGTAGCTTTCAAAAAAAGAAACAAAAAAAAAGTGATTGTAATCATATCATGACAACCATATTTTTGATAATATGTAAAAACTGAAAGAATGATTATTATATGTTAATGAATGAATGTTATATGTTATTAATGGATGAATCAATGAATGTTATATGTTATTAATGGATGAATCAATGATTAATGTTATATGATTGGGTATCGGGAATTGAGAGTGATGTGAGGGGGGGGGCAAATGAGCTTCCACCGTCACGTGGTTGGCCTTGTTAAGTAGAGAATATTAAACTATACTCAAAACAAAGAGAAGCTCAATAAGGTAATGCACTTTTCAATATAAGAAATGCATCGTTTGAAGCATCAAACCAATATGCAGTCTGTATGTATGATCAGTTGTCAGTCTCCGCAATGGTACATTTCCATGAATATATATATATACATAACCATCGACGAATCAATAGAAAGGCTCGACGAAGTTTCTATAGCTGCGACGACGGTTTCGTCGTAACTCCCTACCCATTTCGTCGCCATTCCAATGATATTTCGGTGTTGCCACCACACCACTCCCTGCCCATTTCGCCGCACTTTCGACGAACTTTTATTGTTCTTCCGACACTACTCCTTGCTAATTTCATTGCAAAGTCAATGAAATTTTTGCGTTGTTTCGACGCTGCTCCTTGCTAATTTCATCGCACTTTCGAAGAACTTTTGGTGTTGTTCCGACGCTACTACTTGCCTATTTCATCGCACATTCGACGAACTTTTGGTGTTCTTTCGACACTACTACTTTAGTATTTCATCTCTATTTCGATGAATGTTCCATGTTGTTTCCACGCTACTGCTTGCCCATTTCGTCGAACCGACAATGAACTTCAGGTGTAATTCGTCAGTGGTTAAACAAAGGTTTCATCGATATTCTAACAAAATCCTGAGGTATTTCACAATGCTGCCGACCGATAATTCTTCGCCGTTATTTCGACATTTAATTTGTCGTCGGCCTTCTGATGAAAAAATAGCGATGGAAAGATTTTTGCCATTGCGTCGCTCTTCCGACAGAGATTTTTCGAACGACCGACAAACGCCCATCGAAAAAAGGTGTCAAATCTAGTAGTGTGCCCATTGAGATCAAGCTCCCATCACTAGGAATATCATTGCAAAACCTCATCATGGATGAAGAGTACCGAGTATCAATATTGAATGAGCTAGAGCTACTGGATGAGCAGCATATGGATGCTTTAAATCATTTGCAAGTCTATCAGAACAGACTCAAGAGGAGCTATAACAAGAAAATTAGAAGTAGGACTTTCCAAGTTGGAGAACTAGTACTAAAGGAGAATCAAAAGAATGTCCTGAATCAAAATAGCAAAGTAAAATTTGAACCCAATTGGTTAGGACCGTTTGTTATCACAATGAGCTATAGGTTAGGGGCATATCAGTTATCAACACCCGAAGGGGAACCTCTGCAAGATCCCATGAATAGCTCCCATCTCAAAAAAATTTAAGCCTAATCTTTCAAGGTATAGAACCCAAAAAATTAAAAAATCAGAAATGTCCTAAAAAAATGGTTACTTTGGTGAAAACCTAGCAAACAGGCATCTTGGTGACAACAAAAAAAATCAAAAAAGCAAAAAATCAAAAAAAGGATAAAAAATAATAAAGAGAAAAATCATCCTCTAGTGAAAACCACTTCGGTGGCACTTTGGGCAAGTACCTTGGTGAAAACCTGGCAAACAGGTTGCTTGTGTAAATAAGCACTTTCCATCCACCAGGATCTTTATGGATTTTTCTACATCATCCATCCACTACGTTTCCATCATCCATCACATTCAAATCTCAATCCATCACCCATCCATTTTGCATTTGCATCATAGCTTGGTCATGTATTCGTATCATGATTCCTCCTAGTACTAGTAAACCCATTCTGAAGGTCAGTTTGTCCTACCTTTATCAGAGTATTCTATTGCATCATGTTGGGGGCATGTTCTCATCGGATTGGATTTGTGTATATTCTTGAACTCCTAAAAACGAAAAATCCAAAAACATCAGAAAATAAAAAAATCCAAAAACATTCATAAAACCAAAAAAGTCCAAAAACATTCGAAACATATCAAAATTCAAAAATAGGTCAAAAGCCAAAAACAGAGTCATCTTGTCAAACTATGGGTCTTTGAGCCTTGAATGTAGGAAAGGTTGATCTTTGATCATCCCCCGAGACACTTAGGTCAGTCCTTTAGGAGTCCGTCATAATAAACTGACATTTCATCATGTATATCTTCATCTATAAATCAGTCAAGTTGTCAGTCAAACTACGTGGTCTCTGCATATATAATGTAGGCAAGGCTAATATATTCATCAACCCTTGAGGCCCCTAGGATAGGTCCTTAGGTTAGTCTCTTGGTCAAAATCTCAGAAAACCCGAAAACATTTGAAAATCAAAAATCAAAACATTTATAAAATCTTGAAAATGCCAAAAACAGCCTCAAAACATTTCAAAACTCCAAAAACATCCAAATATTTGAAAGAAAAAAAAATCCATCTGTCTCATCCCACTTGCACCCACAATAAACATCACTCATAATAAATCAATCATCATCCCCAACCTTTGGTGAAACAGTCATAAACAAGTCTAGCAGGTTAAAAAGTGAAAACTCAAAACGTCAAAATCTCAAAATCTAGGTTAGTATGTAAACAACTTGGTCAACTCTTTGTGTCATTAGCCTATCATCCAATCAGTCCCATATCAAATCATTTGATATCATCATGTCCTAGGATGCATCCTTCCTACAATGGACATCAACATCAGGCATCACCATAGTTTAGTCTTGGCTAGCGGTATTGAAGAACATCAGCTTGTTTGTTTACTACATCTTTGTCTTTTGATTTATCTTATTATGCTCATTCCAAGGACCTCTCAATGATGTCCCCAACGAAGGGATTTAGAGAGATAGGAATGGGGCAACAATCATTATATTTTTATCTTTTGTGCTTGTTGGAAATTCTTGTAATATAACCTCAGTGAATACTTGCTTTATTTAGGTATGTACGAAGGTTGTTTTAGATATTTTGTTGACCACATAAGAAGGCTTTCCTTTCTATGTTTTGGTCTGATATGTTTGAAGTACTTGAAGTGCATCCTAGTAAGGTTTTTGTATGTTAGGTATGAACAAGAGTACTCCTATCTGATTGTCAACTCGAAGGCCATCACACTAAATACAACGCCATCCTGTTTCTTAATACTTTGATGCATAGTATTTATGTGTGTTGTCAAACATAAGATAATTGGCCCATTGAAAATCCCAATTCCACGGTAGATGTTCATCATCATCTTTTTTCTTGTTGAAATTTCTTCTTTCTTCCATTTCTTCTTGCTTTTCACACTAACAAAGTACTATGATAGTTAATCACCACCATCATTAATCCCGCATCCACAAATTGTCAACACAATGCATATCATATAGAAAAATGGATCATCGCATAAGCATTTAATATAGATTTTTTATTCTAAGCATCTCATAAACATAGCATTACATACACATTTTCATATAAGCATCTCTTACGTAATTACAGAAAACATAAATAACCCATCATATCATCCATGGCATAATCATATAACCACCATCGCATCACATAAATAGATTAGGCATTTGCATCCATTTGCATAAAGCATACATCATCATAAATATGTATATCATCCATCCATATCATATAGAACATCTCATAAATCATTTTGCATTTCATTTTATAAATCATCCCATATCATTATAAGCATCCAATGCATAATTAAACAAAGCATAATAGGTACATAAACATTATACACAATCCATCGCATTAAGTACATACATCTATCCATAATCATATAAAACATCTCATAAAAAAGAATTTATTATATCATTTCACATACACATCATAATATCATTCCTCACATATCATTTTGCATATACACCATAAATCATCTCCATAACATTCTGCATAACATATCACGTCATATATAACATCACATCATAACATCATCACAAGTGCATATCATACATGGAAAATCACATACATTCATCATTGCATAGCCGTATATTAGGACCATTGCATTCACATCATCATCACCATCATAACAGAAAAGAGATCGAAAAAGAAATCATTGCATAAATCATCACATTTGCATCAACTTACATAAATCATCATATAGATTGCATCATCATATAAACATACATATCATCTATCATCCATCCATATCACATATCATATAAATCCATTTACATATCATATGTCATCATTCATTAGAAGCATAATATAGATCTATTGGTTACATGACCATCACATAACACATATATCATCAGAAAGAAATGCATCCATACATCCATCACACAACACCATAACATTAGTGCATAACATATAGAAATAGAACCATCTATAAATGCATAATAAATAAATAGTACACGACACATCATATCAACATCATCATCTCATATATATCAATAGATAACCGTCATAGTATAAAATAATCAGATCACTATACATGTATGTATGTCAATAAGTACAAAAAGGGCCCAACGGGCTATCAAAAATGAGCCTATAGGGCATGAAAGAATAACATCTCGAACAAAATGATCTCTAACCCTCCTATCTGCTACCCTCGCCTCTATCACCATCACCCTCTGTCGATCTGTGGCTGGTCCATTGTGATAAAAGCAATAAATAAGCACATAAAATGAAAAACGAAGCTCAGGTAAGGATCACATGTCAGTGCCCCGATGCTGGGAGGTTACTGGTACGTCTGTACTCGGTCGGAAATATGCAATGGGAGCTGTCATTGTGCCATCTTTTCAGGGTATCAGGGCTCAAAATCATGAAATCTCTAAATGCTATGTGTCCAAATGAATTGGAAGTGACCTCCTAGGGCCTATTTAAGCCTAAAAATTAGGGTTTTTTTACCCCGTTCGGCCATCCTGCTAGGGTTTTGGATCCCCAGTTTTGTTTTTTCTATCTGAAGGTTGTTTCACACCATTTTTGGAGTTTTACCTCATTTGTTGACTTCCCAAAGCTTTTTTGGCCCTATCGGGTACCTTGTCCTCTTTTTTTTCGTGAGATCACCCAAAAAAATCAAAATTTTCTTCTGATCTCTCGAGGGGGCAGTATGTTACCATAATTTCCTTCATCGAGGTAGTAGTGAGGCAATTTTTACAATTAGAAAAATTTTGGCTTTTGATCGAGACCGTTTATTCTTTGAACCAATGCAATGAGTACACTGATTCAAAGAGGGGCAAAATGTAGACACGTAAAATATACCGATTGACATTGCACATCTGATCCTGACCACTAACATCGTTTCATCCTAAATCATCCCTCAGTCTAACCATTTAATCGAATACCTTTATTGAATTAAATTCATCAATGTTCCTCTCTTAATTAAATAAATCATTTATCTAATTAAGTCATCCTTTCTTGTTAATTAAATCAATCAGTCTGATCTAATTATCCCTATTTAATTAAATAATCAATTTTATTTGATTAAATCTCTAAAGTCCATCCATTAAATTAAATAAATTAAAACCTTATTTAGTTTAATCTAACATCATCTCCTTGGTGAAATAAAATAAAAATCTTTATTTAACCTTGAAATCATATTCTTCTCATATTTTGATTTAAATCAATCCATAAATCTAAATCAATATGTCACATCATTCTAATCTCATTAAATTAATTAATCTTGATTAATTTAATCTCCTCTCACATCCCATCCTCTATTTTTTGCAACTCGCACAAGAAAATAGATTTAATTCATTTATTAAACCTCTATTTTCTCTCAAAAGGCATAATAAAGGAATATTCCTCAAATTTAAATTCAAAATCCAAGTGGACTTTGTCCTTCCAACAAGGCATTTACTCCCCCTATAAAGTCCTTTTTCCTTGAGCCAAGTGACATTCAATGCACCTTCTTTCCCTCTTACATGTCATTTCAACAATTTCAAAATTCAAGTATATGCATTTATTGACAAATTCTTCAAAACTTGCACATCCTCCATCCATTCACATGTTGACAAGTGGCACTTTGTCATTGGTGGATCTTTAGTCCCACATTGCTCCATTTTTGACATCTCCTCAACTTTACTTTCTATAAATAAGAGGCTCATCCTTCATTTCTATCATCCACAACTTGAGTAAACTTACTATACTCAAATTCATAGCAATCTTCATCCATCTTATTGAGTTTTATAGCTAGGTTATGCAGATTTTGTTTTGGAGCACTCATCAATCTTCAACAAAGTGGATCACAATCTTCATCAAATCATCAAAGCTAGCATTGGAGTTGGGAAAGGGCCAATTTTCACATCAAATTGGCACCAACTCCCTCAAGAGATTAAGAGTTTGATTTGTTTTAGAATAGGATTCAACATCTTTTGTTTTAAGCTTATTGTGTTCGTTCATTTTATTCCTTTTCTCTTGCATTCAAATGGATTTCTTGATGAATCTATATTCTAACTTTCATTTGACCTTATTAATGTGTTCATTTGTTGTGTTCTTGCAGGTATAGGATCTAGGTTCACAAGCGGTATAGTGTATATAGTAGTGGTTGCTTTCACCGTTGTACCGTGAGCTACTTGGGGATGATCTGTGGTAGGGAGGTATGATATGGGTGTTATGAGGGGTGGCTAATGTGATAGCGGTAATTCGGTAAAGGGTAAAAATGACCTTGAAAGGCGATAATATGATTTATTATGAAAATGAGAGTGGGAATTTTGAATTTCAAATGATAAAATACTTAGATTTTTTTATGAAAATTTGGATTCCAATAGAAGCCACCCTTTTGAATGAGTTATTAGTGTCATTCTCAATGTAGGTGTGTAGCATCATGCCCTAAAGTTACTCACCACATGGCTCCCTTGAGATGAGACAAAAATCTTCAGCTTAGCATAAGCTACTTGTAGCTTTCTGAGGAGACCTGGTGATTGGGTCATCCTTCTAGTCCTAGAGACCCCTACCTATCCTCTCTCAAAAGATAAGAGTGTACACAACCATTAAGGTGTCCCTACATTTGCGTCAAAGGAGATTCCAAGTTGTGGGCCTAAGAGTGCTACCATTGGTCTTGACCTTAGGATTAGGAAGTGCTTGAAGTGTTTTTGATATTGAGATAGACCAATGGAAATTAGGATGAATAACCCTTGAACATACACTATTCGTATAAAAATTGGACAAGTCAACAACCAAAACGTGTTTTTAGAGTGTTTGTTGTGTTTTCAATTACATTCCAAAATTTTCCAAAAATGAAAAATCATCTAAAAATATCAAATTTGAAACCAACAAACTATGAACTACAACCATGGAACAGTGCACCGCATATGCTAAATAGTGAGCCACAACTACTAAAAATTGTGAACTACAACCATGAAATAGTGCACCACATTTGTGAGATAGTGAGCCACAACTGATAAATCTTAAAATTTTAGGAAAATCCTTGTCCAATCTCAATCCTAATCACATTTTGATAGTGACCATATCCTTTTGATCATAAGAATTGATTAGTTAAACCAATCCCTTTCATTGCTTTCATCTAGGTTGCCTTGCATTTCCTTAGCTAGATTGCATTTCCCTCCTTGCATTACCTAGTTGGTCCTAAATCATTCTTAGCTATGTGCACCTTTTAGATTTTAGACTAGGAGGCCTATCATACCTTTGATCAGTCCATTGTCACATGTTCAGATTGTCTTTGACCTTATCTTTCTATCTATCAATCATCATTATCCAAGTTTGGTCTCAAACTTATGTCTTAGTTTAGGCTCACTTTGTCAAATCAACAACCTTTTTAGCATTCATCCTCTAAGGTCTTGATATTCTAATTTGTTAACTTGGGCTACCATAGCTTGGTTAGCATCCTTTTCTTAGGTCCAAAGGTGCATACCTTTAGTCTTATTTGGAATTCCTTAATCTTAGTTTCAGATCATAAGCTTTGGTTATACATCATTTAGTCCTCATTTCATATCATATCCTTTGGTCATAGGATCATTACCATCACTACATTTCAAACCTTTCTCTTAGGTTCTTTAGTATTTGGCATCCTTATATCTTCAAAAAATCCCAAAAATATAGCATAGTCTCATATACCACCTTACATTATCACTTTGCATTGTCAATTCTTAGGTTGTAGGTCTTATATGGTTCAAAAAAGGTCACAAAGGAAAATATGGGATATGGATCCCTCAAATTATCCCTTTTTCAATCCCACCAGTGAAATGAACTTGGTGTTTTTAATAAACCAAGATGATCTCATAATTACCTATGAATGTGCCAAATTCAATAGTTAGTAATCAGGAGGGATTGGCCAACTTAATAGGTGAAAGTCTTGGTGAATTTCCCACACTTTGGGCTCTACAAAACCAAGGAGGGTAATCCCTAACAATGTTCTCAAGCTCTCTTGTGTCATTTTACTTATGAACATTGTAACAATAGATATATTCTCCTAATTTGATATTCAATAGATGAAAACCTTAAAGATCTGGTGGATCTTACAACATTGATCAACCTATAACATGAGAATATGTTGAGACATAATTAAAAACATACATTTAGATTGAAAGGAAAAATTTAAATTGGTTTTTCAATGTAACTACTGTGAACGACCAAAGATTTATAACATATACACAACTTATGGACTAGTGCCTTATCTCAGGGCATGGAGTCTTAAATCATTCAATTAAAATCATACAACAACACTCAACCTATCACAACAAAGCAATTAAATGATGTATTACACCATCTAACTCAAAATTCCAAGCCAGTATTACTTAATTATCCTAGCATACATTCATATAAACCTTCATTCATGTTAAAGAAAATTAACTTGTTCTTTGAATAAGAGCATCAACAATGAACAAACATTCAATGGGAATACAACAAAGATGAATTGAAAGATCATTGATCCATTTCATTCATGATTTATATGAGGTATAAAATGGAGAACAAAGGCTCTAGAAATATTCCATTTGCACTTAGAAGTAATAGTATTGATATATAATGTTAACAATCAAAGACTCAAAACTCCAAAAACTAGACAAAACATAGACAAAATGTATCTACATTCACTATTACAATTGTTTCTCAAAATAACTCAACAACAACTCCATCAATGGCCTTGAATTCCATATTATAAAAACAAGGGAGCAAAACAAGCTTCAGGCCAATTAACTCTTGTCACATTTTCATTTGACAATTACAATTCATTCCAAAAGACCGTTATATTTGCAAAACTTGGGGGAAATATCAATATGAGACAAAAGTCATTTTCCATTCATCAGTGAAGATACTTCCTGCCTTCCAAAAGGCACTTTATCTGATGAAGATATTCCTTCAACGAGCAACAACACCTCTTCCATGTGCTCCCAAAATTATAGGACGAAAAGCTTGAAAACAAGAAGAAAGAAAAGAGAAAAGCACTTCCACATCAGCATTCATGTGTCATCAACTTTGAATTGAGAAGGAAGAAATATTTAAACATTGATATAACATAGGTTTAATTTATAAAATTTTCAAGCCATGTATTGTATTCCTCTGTAGGAGGCTATTCAACATCCAATAACCTTTATACCTTAGAATCATGAAGGTTATATCTAGCATCCATCATTACTCTGGCCTCCTTGACAAATACATCCATGTTCACCTCAATCCAAAACATGTCATTAATGGTATTATTCAATGTTGCATAGTCTGGCTTTCCAAAAATGTAAATAATCTGAGGGAAATAAGTGAGGAGATCTCCAAAATCTTCTTTCCATATGCTAAAATATTTTTGTACTCCCTCCTCATTCAGAATTATTGGTACCCCACATCCTTCCAAATCTTTAAACATTTTAATCTTGCTTTGTAGCTACACACCCAACTTTTCATGGAAGGATGATATCTCTCCCAACAACTCAATTACCTTTATCAATTTTGGGAGATGTGTAGGTTCCTTAGGATCATCCTTCATGTTTACCATCATTTCCTTAAGAGCACCAAATCTTGCACTCCACTTTCTCCAAACATTTTGGAAAGCTTCCTACACTTGAAGGTACCTTTGATGAGCATCATGGACACTCTTGTACACACTCCAAATGTTATCTGATTTATGCAATACACTAGAAAGCCTATGCTACAAAATATCATCAATTATCTC